>JADBJO010007785.1:94989-106492 GCA_016801955.1 Conus betulinus
GTCGGGGTTTCAATCCCGGGCATCAAGGGCCGAGAAGGGGCCGTCGGAGTTTCAATCCCGGGCATCAAGGGCCGAGAAATGACCGTCGGGGTTTCAATCCCGGGCATCAAGGGCCGAGAAATGGTCGTCGGGGTTTCAATCCCGGGCATCAAGGGCCGAGAAATGACCGTCGGGGTTTCAATTCCGGGCATCAAGGGCCGAGAAATGGTCGTCGGGGTTTCAATCCCGGGCATCAAGGGCCGAGAAATGACCGTCGGGGTTTCAATCCCGGGCATCAAGGGCCGAGAAGGGGCCGTCGGAGTTTCAATCCCCGGGCATCAAGGGCCGAGAAATGACCGTCGGGGTTTCAATCCCGGGCATCAATGGCCGAGAAATGGTCGTCGGGGTTTCAATCCCGGGCATCAGTGGTCGAGAAATGACCGTCGGGGTTTCAATCCCGAGCATCAAGGGCCGAGAAATGGTCGTCGGGGTTTCAATCCCGGGCATCAAGGGCCGAGAAATGGTCGTCGGGTTTCAATCCCGGGCATCAAGGGCCGAGAAATGACCGTCGGGGTTTCAATCCCGGGCATCAAGGGCCGAGAAGGGGCCGTCGGAGTTTCAATCCCGGGCATCAAGGGCCGAGAAATGACCGTCGGGGTTTCAATCCCGGGCATCAATGGCCGAGAAATGGTCGTCGGGGTTTCAATCCCGGGCATCAGTGGTCGAGAAATGACCGTCGGGGTTTCAATCCCGGGCATCAAGGGCCGAGAAATGGTCGTCGGGGTTTCAATCCCGGGCATCAAGGGCCGAGAAATGACCGTCGGGGTTTCAATCCCGGGCATCAAGGGCCGAGAAGGGGCTTCCAAGGTGCCATACAACTGGGCGTCAAGTGCAGGGTGCTTGTCCTAGAAAGACAAGACGCCTATATTGGGAAAATAAATGCACACTTACTTTAGAGTCGATCACAGGATCCACATCCGACCTAGCGAGTGTGTGAACAGGGTAGAATTTGGAAATTATACCGATCACGAGCAAACATAATTTAGAATTTAAATATCGCGAAAAAAAAAAAAAAAAAAAGCTTGTACTGGAAGTTATTGAAATTTGCTCACACATCTTATACTCACCCTAGAATCGACAATTTTTTTTCTTTTTTTTTTTAACTTTTTCTTTTCTGGCCTTCCTTCGTGGCTGCCACCCCCGCCGAAAGTGCCGGGCAGCCTCCTTTTTTCCAAGAGCAGAAATCACTAGCTGCCTTCTCTCTTCTTCACTGGAGCACGACAATGAGCTTGCAACCGAAAAGTACTCCCTCCCCCTTCCCCCCTCTTTTTTTCCACGGGGCCCACGACATAGATAGATGGATAAAAAACCCGCCACAACACCGTTCTATAAAGTTACAAGAACGCCTTTCAAACCATAAAAAGCAGAATATATCATTATGGAGATAATTTATCATAGCACTGAACTCTCCTGACAGAAAAAAAAATGTTGGTGCTTAGAGCTACATCTAATCTGCCGAGCGTCTGACTCCCTTAATGAAAAGGAATTATCAAAACATCGATCAAATATAAATCTAGTATTGAACAATCGAAGCTAGCCGCCCGTTCCATTACTAACATATACACCTTGAAAGTAAACGAAAAATATGAGACGAAATTCCATGTGCATTCTCCAGAAAAGCAGAAAAAGGCAGGAACTCCGAGATTAGTAGATCACTGGAGTTTTGTAGCACCGAATTTTCTGGAAAGTAGAAATAATGCTTACAACGAAAAGGTCCTCACTCACACCTCGGTAAGTATACATTGATGGCTAGAGCAAAGTATCTCAGTATATACCACCGATCACCACCGAGGCGATCCAGATTTTCAGCACTGCTTGAGGGGGTGTTTGCTGCCATTCATTCCCACTGCATTTACCATTTTCACAGCGCTTTGGACACTGCGTCTGGATTTTTTTTTTTCCAACAATGATGTCAAAAATCCTGATTAACATACAAGGAGTCATCTATTACAAGGTTGACATTCGTAACCATGCTACAGATCACAAGTCGAATCCTCATACAGAGTTATAGTTCATGTCACTGCAACGCAGGTTGATTCACATGCTAACCAATCACAATAACATTTGTAAATATGGCACAAGTAGAATAACATGCTGCCCACAAAAAATAACAGTTGATTTCATCATGGCACAAGTAAAACACATACTGTCCATAGGCAATAACCATTCAAATCATTAGGGCATGTGTGAAAACACATGCTGCTCTCCCCCCCCCCCCCCCCCCCCCCCCCCCCCCCCCACACACACACACACACACACACACACACACAAAGATCTTGTCAGTAAGGCACAAGGAGAAAGACATGTTGCCCATACACAATGCCAGTTCATGTCAATTAAGGCACAAGGAGAAAGACATGTTGCCCACACACAGTACCAGTTCATGTCAGTTAAGGCACAAGGAGAAAGACATGTTGCCCACACACAATGACAGTCCATGTCAAGGCACAAGGAGAAAGACACGCTGCCCACACACAATGACAGTTCGTGTCAATTAAGGCACAAGAGAAAGACATGTTGCCCACACACAATGCCAGTTCAAGTCAGTTAAGGCACAAGGAGAAAGACATGTTGCCCACACACAATGACAGTTCATGTCAATAAGGGCACAAGGAGAAAGACATGTTGCCCACACACAATGACAGTTCATGTCAGTTAAGGCACAAGGAGAAAGAAATGTTGCCCATACACAATGCCAGTTCATGTCAATTAAGGCACAAGAAGAAAGACATGTTGCCCACACAAAGGACAGTCCATGTCAATTAAGGCACAAGGAGAAAGACATGTTGCCCACTGACACGACTCGGGGAGTGGATGTATGGAATGTGTATGAAATTAACACACTCACCCGCCTCCAGTTCACTCTATCGGACACGAGAGTCAGGTAACAATTAAATAAAGATTTAATGAAGAAATAAACAACGAATTGGTGAACTGGACGATGCGATTATTGGTGTGTTGATGTGTATGTAGATAATGTACACAGAGTTCTCATTCGCTCTCATAATCATTCGCTCATTCACGGCCACATTACAAAAACGTTATATAAAACCTGATGCGTGTGTGTCCGCGTGCGACTGTCAGTATTTTGCTTCACTTAGCTGGTTTTCGTTGCTCGTCTGAAGTGATCTCTGACGTCCCGTCGATGATGTCCTGATCCTCAGCAGTTACAATATTGAAGCACACAACTTCTTGAGCAGGACGCAACCGTTCATTCAGCAAAGGGTTCCGCCGTACACCGATATATATATTACAACACGATTCGCACATCGGTTGTATCCGTTCCCGGAAAGGTTAGCACTGTGTCCAATGTTCGGTACAATGTCACAATATACGATGTAAATCACAATTCACTCTGTCTGCCGTACTATTCTTGAACAATTTCTGGAATATCTTGATATTGAAGAATATGTCCACACAGAGTAAATACTTTTCACAGCAATGAAGATGTCCTTTACAGAAATTCACGTAGATAAATGTAGGTGGATAGGTGAAATAAACGAAATAGATGAATAAGTGAAATAGTTGACATAGGTGCAATAGGTTCAATAGCTGCAATAGCTGAACAGGTTGCAATAGCTGACCTGAAACAAATAGTCGTCCTTAGGATTCAGAATGAAACAGAATAATAAGCACGCATGTAGACATACACACACGCATTTACATCAACACTGCACCCTGGTTGTGGCCCCTCTCAAATAGATTTGAAAAAAAAAATAATAATAATACGTGTGTGATGATGGCTGGACATAGAGAAAAATCTTCATTTTACGTACATGCCTATTTCTCGGCCGACTCCTCAGCTGTAGAAATGTGACACCCACACACAGGCAAGTGCTGGACACCTGCAGCCTGGACACAGGGAAGACACACCAGGTGACCACAAGGTGCTGCTACAAGTTGGACAGCTAGGACGCGGCAATACTGGCATAATCAAGGCGCAGGCAGACGCCAGTTCTGTCTTTGCTCCTCCGCAGTCTTTATCTGTGCACTCTCCAGTTTACACGCCTGCATCACTCCACAGATAACACACACCAGCGCACACACATCTACAGGATACACTGGCGTCCCTGAGAGATTCAAAGTCTTATCGCATTCGACATGCATTTGATCATTTGTGTCTGTTGTTAGACAGGCCCAGTATGAGTTTGCCCCAGTCTCCTAGTCTTCACAGTGTTGGCCTTCCGACTATTCCAGTGTGTTTGTTTGCTTGGTGATGTTTTTTGCTTCTTCTTTAGGGCTGGATGTGCGGCCACTTCCCCTCATCATGTTCAGATCTGAAAGATGGTCTATAATGATAACGACAGACAGTATCGGAACAGTGCGTGCTTGAAAAACATTGTTGCCGAACTTACCGGAAGTAATGAAACTGTAACTAAGGAAATAACTTAGCAACATGAGAAGCGGAAACGAGGAGAGAGTCAACGAATCTGTACGAGCCGAGGAGGCAACGTTAGAAGTACATTTATAGTTTAACTTTTCATGGTAGCAGAGCGTAAGTATGGCGCAAAACTTTAAAGTACCGCCGAGTCTAGGACCGGACACAGTATATGAGACGTGGAAAAACGAACTGGAAGTTTGGAAGCTAGTGACAGACATGAAGCCTGAGAAACAAGCATTAGCGGTTACGTTATTGCTAACGGGACAAGCTCGAGCGAGAGCTTTGGAGATCGACGCTGCAGAACTGAACACCAGAGATGGTATGAACGTTTTGATTACTGCTCTTGATGCTCTCTTTCTTCAAGATGAAATTGATCTAGCGTATTCTTCATACTCGGATTTTGAGTCATTTAAGAAAGGGCAAAGCATGTCAATGCTGATTACATTGTAGAGTATGAAAGAAGATACACGATCTGCAAGAAATACAAGATGGAGTATCCTGATGCAGTATTGGCGTTCAAACTATTGGACAATGCAGGTTTGACAGAAAAAGAAAAACAGTTAGTGCTGACTGCAGCATCTGATAGAAAATTTTCTTCTATGAAGTCTGCTTGAAAAGAATTTTTGGAGGTCATTCAGGAGCCAAAGTTGAGGATGAAATCATAGTGAAACAAGAAGAAGCGTTTGTGACAAAGAACAGTACAAGATACAGAGGAAGTAGATTTCCAGATCCACCTAATTCAAGTGATCAAAGAACATGGCCAAAGAACAAAGTTCCAAGAGGCTCAAACCCACTCCACTGGACAGATATGGAAGGAGAACAAAGTGTGCTGTTTGCCAGTCAGTGTTTCACTGGGCCAAACAATGCCCACACAAAGAAGTGAGAATGACAGACACTAACACTGAATATTATGAAGAATGTGAAGAACAATGCAACTTGGCATTATTCACTAAAGAACGCAGTACAGAGAATGAGATACTGATGACAGAATCTTATGGCTGTGCAGTTATTGATACAGCATGTACCAAAACTGTCTGTGGCAAGAAATGGTATGAAGAATATGTGAATAGACTAGAAGAAGATCAAAAGAAAGTCATCAAGAAAAAGGCAAGTACAAAGATTTTCAGGTTTGGAGATGGTGCTCAAGTGCACTCATACATGAATGTAACAATCCCAGCTCAGATTGGCAAGACAAGTGTAACATTGAAACAGAAGTTGTGGATATAGAACTTCCACTCTTGCTGAGCAAGGATTCTTTGAAGAAAGCAGGAACTGTTCTGGATATGTCCAATGACAAAGCCACGATGTTTTCAACAACCTGTGGAGCTAAACTACACCTCAACTGGACATTTGCATTGATATTGTCGGAAACAAAAGGAGTGATGCAAAACGATGGTGAAATCCTGCTGACCTTGGAAAATCTAGATGAAAAAGAACAAACAAAATCACTTCTGAAACTTCAAAAACAGTTTGGGCATGCTTCAGCAGAGAATCTGAAGAAGTTAATGCAGAATGCAGGAGTTAAAGACATAGATTTGTTCAAGAAAATGAGAAAGTTAGTAGAAGAGTGTGATGTATGTGCTCGACACAGAAAAACGCCGCCAAAACCATCAGTAGGAATGCCTTTGGCAAATGACTACAATCAAGCAGTGGCTGTCGATCTTCATGAGCTTGGCAAAAAATGTCTGGTACCTTCACATGATTGACTAGTTTACTAGATTCAGTGCTGCTGCAATAATCAGAAGCAAACAGTCATCAGTCATAGTACACAACTTCATGAAGTCTGGTACTGGATTGCAGTGCATGGCCCACCAGAAGTACTGATAAGTGACAATGGCAGAAAATTTAGCAATGATGAATTCCATGACATGTGTGAAAACTTCAACATTGAAGTGAAAACTACAGCAGCCTACAGCCCGTGGAGCAATGGTCTGATGGAACGTCACAACCAAACCCTTTCCAACATTCTGCTGAAAATCATGTCTGACAGGAAAGATCTGGATTGGGAGACAGCACTGTGCTGGGCACTGGCAGCCAAGAACAGCATGGTCAACACACATGGCTTCAGTCCCTGTCAGCTGGTGTATGGGAGAAATCCACACTTTCCGTCTGTAGTCAATGACAAATTGCCTGCTCTGGAAGGCACCACCAGAAGCAAGACGGTTGGAGAACACATCAATGGTATGCATGCGGCCAGAACGGCATTCACAGAAGCTGAAAGTTCAGAGAGACTGAGAAGAGCTTTGAGAACACAGACACGATCCTCATACGATGTATATCAGATGGGAGACAAGGTCTACTACAAGCGCCCAAATAATGAAGAATGGAAGGGACCAGGAAATGTAATAGGACAAGATGGAAGTGTGATTTTTGTGCGTCATGGTGGAACTCTAGTCCGAGTACATCAAACTAGATTAAGAAAAGTGAAAGAAGAACAAGAGAAAACAAACCCTGAAGCTGAGTTTAACTCACAGTCTTCCACAAGCAACAGTTATGAGGAGAACAAAAGCTCACAGTACACCAAACCTGCTCGTGAAGAGGAAGACAACACAAAGAACATCTGTACAGAAACATTACCAGACTTTGATACAGAATCAGACACTGAATCAGATGAAATGAATGAAACAAATGACATAAACACAAAGAACATTGATTTCAAGAAACTCAAAACAGGCCAGATGATTTCATATGAACACAAAGACAATGGAAAGCGCATATCTGCAAAGATAATAAACAAAGCTGGAAAATCAACTGGGAGAAACAAAAACTGGTACAACATTGAGTGCACAGAACCAAAAAAGAATATAAAGGAGAAAGAATGTCAGTGGATTTAACCAAGGTCAACAAACTTGTTATATCATCTGCAGAGTGTGACTTGGCATTGTGCTCCGAAGACACTGTCATGATGATAGAAGGAGTTTGCTTTGAGAAAGCCAAACAAGTAGAAATGGAGAGCTGGCAAAGAAATCATGTATATAGTGAAGTGGAAGATACTGGACAAAGATGTGTTTCAACTAGATGGGTATGTACAATGAAACAAACTAAACGAGGAATGACTCCCAAAGCTAGACTAGTGGCGCGGGGATTCGAAGAAATAGGAAATGACGACATTCAAAAGGATTCCCCCACTTGTGCAAGTGAATCACTGCGAGTGATTCTCTCTATTTTCGCCCAAAGAAAATGGAGCCCATGCTCTATGGACATTAAGACAGCCTTTCTGCAAGGAAAAGAAATCGACAGAGACATTTTTGTGAGGCCACCGAAAGAAGCTCACAGCAAAGGAAAGTTGTGGCATTTAGAGAAATGTGTGTATGGACTGAATGATGCTTCTCTGCAGTGGTACAAACGGGTCAAGAGTGTTCTGCAAAAACTTGGAGGAAGGATGTCAAAAGTTGACCCAGCAGTCTTCTACTGGATGACTGGAGATGAGGTGATTGGCATCTTAGCATGCCACGTGGATGACTTCATCTGGGGAGGCACAAAGGACTTTGAACAGAATGTGATTGAAGAAATCAGAAAAACATTCAGGGTTGGTAAGGAAGAAAACACAAGCTTTTCAATACATTGGCATGGAGCTGTCCTCTGATGGACACACAGTGTGTCTACAACAAACCAAGTATGGAGACACTCTGGAACCCATACCCATTGACAAAAGAAGAACAAAACAGAAACAGGACAACATGACAGCTGAGGAGAAACAGATATACAGGTGCAAAGTTGGTCAGATTTTGTGGATATCTCGTCAGAGTCGTCCTGATGTAGCATTTGATGCATGTCAGCTTTCTTCTAATGTGAAAGGTGGGAAAGTGGAACATCTATTGGAAGCAAACAAAGTCATCAAAAAGATCAAATCAGAACATGTTACGCTGAAATTTCAACACCTGGAATCTGAAAACACTGAAACTGATGGTCTACACAGATGCTTCTTTTTTGGCAACCTGAAGGATGGAGGAACTCAAGGCGGCTATATCATCTTCCTCGCCAATGAGAAAGGAGAGGTCATTCCTATTTGCTGGAACTCCAAGAAAATTCACAGAGTGGTACGAAGTACACTAGCTGGTGAGACACTGGCTATGGCAGAAGGACTTGATGTAGCAATATTTGTGGCAACATTGTTCACTGAAATCACCACAGGAAAAGCTTCCACTGACAGTCTACCTCTTGTCTGCCTGACTGACTGTAAGTCACTACATGATGCCTTGAAGTCCACAAAGCAAGTGACAGAAAAACGGTTGAGGCTTGAAATCAGTGGGATCAAAGACTTGATGGAGAAAGGCATTGTGGAAGAAGTGAAATGGTCTGACACACATCAACGTTAGCAGACTGTCTTACCAAGAGAGGAGCTTCACCCACACTGCTGCTGAGAACGCTGGAAGAAGGAACAATCACTGCATAGACTTTTGAATTTTTTTTTATTACGTTTTATTTTTTATAAAAGACAGAGATGAGTATGATAACGACAGACAGTATCGGAACAGTGCGTGCTTGAAAAACATTGTTGCCGAACTTACCGGAAGTAATGAAACTGTAACTAAGGAAATAACTTAGCAACAGGAGAAGCGGAAACGAGGAGAGAGTCAACGAATCTGTACGAGCCGAGGAGGCAACGTTAGAAGTACATTTATAGTTTAACTTTTCATATAACATTATTGCTTTGCTCTTGTTGCTCAGGTGATCCTTCAGATTTCTTATCACATCAGTCAAGCTGTAATCTAGTTCTTATTGTTGCCTTGCCAGCCAGTGTGTCTGCTCTCCCAATCCCTCTAAGTCCTGTATGCCTAAGGCAGTACATCCATACGAGTCTCTCCAATGGAAGGTTGCGCATTACTTCATGCGAAGCAGGGCTTCCCATTTCACTCCCAACTTTTTCAAGTAGGTTCATGGAGTCAGTCAGTATTATGGCTTGTTGAGTTTTAAACTGGCCTGTGGATGAAAGTCAGTGGAGTTCTTATGTCACTACTTCTACCTCCATTCTTAGACTTTTAAGTTGTTAAACTGTACGCGCCACTGTCTTCCTGGATAGTTAGGCCATTTTGCTTCACTGTGTATCCCCAGCCTGACTACTTACCTTTGGTGACAGAACCATCAGTGTATATAACAATGTCATCTGTAGTGCCAAGGTTTTCAATTTGCATCTTAATTTCTGTGTTGGTTTTGTCTTCTTGCCATTTTCGTCAGTGTCTTCCAAGTGCTAGAGCGATAGCAGTTTGGTAGAGGTGTTTAAAGTGACCTGAATACATTTCCCATTCCCTTGTTTCCTTAAGGTCTGCTAACTGGCACACAAGCCGTATATTGTCTTCTGCCAATTAGAAAACTTTCCTCCGTAGAATCGTTTTTTGTGCCGTTTGCATACAGGTCACTCCTTTTACACCCATTCTTATCTTTTAAAGGGTGAAGAAGCTCCATGGTGCATCCATGTCATGCACCACTCACAGTGAAACATATTCTTTTAGAGTGTTGGGGATTGCATGATGTGAGACATACATAAACATTTTACAGCAGAATCATGAAAACCTTGTTTAGAGATGTGATCTTTGAATTTCTGAAGGAGATTAACATTTTTCATCCCATCTCAGAATTTACAGAAGACAGATTTTCAACATCAGTTCCGCTGTGCTTTTAGGTGTATATTAAAGGGTGTGTGAATGTTTTTTTCCCTAATGACTTGAGTTGACTTCAACACGGTGACAGCACTGATATGGCCCTTTGCGGTCGGCTGGGCTGTCAGCAACATTAGCCTACCTTACCTGTTCCACTGCACTGAACGAGGGGTTGCCCTGAAGCTTGTTGCCAGCTCGCAGCAGTATTGAAATGGGGACGGAATAATAGGAATTACGAACTGCAGGATAATAGTACAGGGGTGGGGGTGTGGGGGGGGGGGTGGGGGTGGGGGGGGGGGGGGGGGGGGGGGGGGGGGGGTATAGCCCCTGAACCAGTGTGGGTCATGAACAGCCTGCACACTGCCATGACCAAGTGTAGGCGCTCCGAAAGTTTAGTGATCTGTGCCCCTGACAGATGGTTCATATTGTCTCCCAGCTGCCAATCGTCTGAGCAACGATGTTCTGTCTACACAGAGAGGGAGTGAAGAGAGTGTAACTGACTTTGACGTTGTAGCCTTCCATCTGTGTGCAATGAACGTAACTTGAATTCCAGACAATTCACTGTGATTTTTTTTTAAATATTAGTAAAGACTTCTAATCCGCTTTGACTTTTTTTTTTTTTTTTTAAAGAAGAGCTTCTCCAGCTCTCCGGCATACAAATGGGCTCAACGGCACCCACAAAGAAATGTTCAAAACACATTGCTTCAGAAAAACCCATCTCCGCTGCTGAGCTCACTGTATTGTTCTTGGGACTTTAATGGTATCGAAAACATTTTATAGATGAAAGATTTTAAAGCAATTGCTGAGGCTTTTTTTTTCTTTTCTTTTTTTTTTAAATAATAGTTTGGTGTGTGTTCACCCCGGCTCATGACGGAAAATCAGGTATCTGGCTTTTATCTGTTTTTTTTTTCCGAAATTGATGATAGATGTTTCTTGTTCCAGAAAGTAATCATGTAGGTAAAGCGCCACTTGCTTGCTCTTGGGTCTCGTCTGTCTTGTTGAGTTGTTGCTGCATACAGCAACAGAGAAAAAAGATGAACGTCCTCGCTGTTTGAAGTCTTGGCTTGAAATGACGACCGTTGCGCACAAATGTTACCGCGCATGCTTGTGTCATCATTTATTTCGTCATTTATATTGAAACGTCATAAGAGTCATAAATTAATTGTCGTTTTAGTGATGTAACGTTTTTTGACGCCATCAACCGTAACTTGTAACGGATCAAGGTCGTAGGTGTTAATGACTTTCACAAGGTGTCTCGCATACCCCCCCCCCCCCCCCCTCCCCCCCCCCTCCGATTTCCATATAAACCTTTAATGTCAAAGGCAAACGTTTAATATGACGAACTTAATTTTATCATGACGAACCACACACTATAGAACATGTTCTTGCAGTGTTAGAACATACACAGTGTCGGTCAAAAACACTTTATAGCAGACTGAAAATCCTGTTCAGAGATGTATGTGTGTGTGATCAATTTCTAAAA
>JADBJO010007786.1:0-2500 GCA_016801955.1 Conus betulinus
TCAAACAAGAAGGTGATCGCAGCAAGAACCTTGGTTACACTAACAGAAAATCAGGCCATGTGTGTGTTGTGCGTAATAACTTCACTTCCACTGTGAGATTAACACCCAAGGATACAACTGGTCATTGTGAGGAAGTTTCCCAAGATTTGGGGGAAATTTCCGAACACTTTCTGCCAATATCAGGTCAGCAACTATTCAAACTGACTCTGACCAACTTTTCTAAAGCCAAAACCATGATAGCCAATTTAGGTATTGACCTATCAGATTCAGATTTGATTGCAGATTAAAAAGACTCTTTTCACCCTCTTTCTCTAGCCCAGAACAGAGACATTTTTTGCTGCTGACATGTCAGAGCTAGGTGAGACTCACCTGGTGTCTCACACCATCGACACGGGTGACTCTGCTCCTATCAAACAAAGGCCATACCGTACAGCACCTGCTCTGAATGCAGAAATAGAGAGACAAGTCAATGAAATGTATCAGCATGGGGTTGTTGTTCGCCCTTCCACATCCCCCCTGGTCGTCTCCTGTGGTTTTAGTGAGTGAAAAAGAAAGATGGTACCTATCGCTTTGCGGTCGATTACCGCAAATTGAACAAGTGACCAAACCAGTACATTTCCCCCTCCCCCGACTGGAAGGTGCGTTAGACATCATGGGACGATCCACCATGTTCTCCACCCTTGATTTGTTTTCTGGCTTCTGGCAAATCCCACTAGATTCTGAGTCTCAGGATAAGTCCACCTTCACGACTCATTTCAGATCCTTTGCTTGGACCAGAATGCCCTTTGGATTACAGGGAGCTCCTGGATCATTTCAGTCTCTGATGAACCGTGTGCCTGCTGGACTCACATTCAAAACTTGCCTGGGTTTCATTGATGACATTCTCTGTCTATCCCAAAACTTCGAAGATCATTTTGTCTCATCTTTCTGTGATCTTTGATCGGATCCGAAACGCTGGTCTCAAACTCAAACCCACGACAACGAGTCGGTCTCCGATACCGATGAGGTGACGCACTCACCCACACAGTCGGTCTCTGATACCGATGAGGTGACGCACTCACCCACACAGTCGGTCTCCGATACCGATGAGGTGACGCACTCATCCAGACAGGCGGTCTCTGATACCGATGAGGTGACGCACTCATCCAGACAGGCGGTCTCCGATACCGATGAGGTGACGCACTCACCCCCACAGGCGGTCTCCGATACCGATGAGGTGACGCACTCTCCAGACAGGCGGTCTCTGATACCGATGAGGTGACGCACTCTCACCCACACAGACGGTCTCTGATACCGATGAGGTGACGCACTCATCTGCACAGATTCCAGCTAGCCCCGCCCCCTCCCTCTCTTCCAGCTCAGCCTCCAGCACAACAACCACGCTTACCCCAACACCGGACAACCAGGTCCCCTCTGATGAGGAAACATACCTCGTGGAACAGGTTCTTGCTTGTAAGATGACAGACAAACATAAGCATTACAAAATCAAGTGGGTTGGGGTACAGGAACACCACTTGGGAGCCTGAGTCACACACTCCTGCACATCTGGTCCGAGATTTTCACATCCGAAAGACAAACAATGGACGTAAACGCCGCCGTTAAGCACACAGATGAGGACCAACACACACTGTTCTTTCGCTCTCTGCCTTTTGTTCTTTGGTCACTAAGCCGTGCTTTTATGCATGTTCACCTTCCCACACTCTCTCCCATGATGTGTGGTTATCAAGACTGGTTAATAAGGATTCGAGGACAGGTGACTGAAATCGATCACACGATGTGTATAGTTGGCCGACGGGTCTGACTATGCATGTGTACAAACTGACATCCTGGTTAACTGTTGGTTAGTGCTGGTGTGATCATTGTTCTTTTTTTCCCCCCTTCGTCGCTTTGTTGCACGTCTGGCATCAGCCTATCAATCAGAAACAGTTCAACTTCTCCTGAATGAACAGCGCTAATGTTGCTTCCCCAACAACGGGTGTCGACCCATCACCTGCACTTTTCCCCCCATGTCATTGACATGTCAGTTTGTCTTGTTGCGTCTTGTTTGTCTGATTCGTCTCGTCTGCAATATCTACGTTCAGTGATAAGAATAAAGCGTCAGTCCTAAACGCTCCACGGTTATATCATCAGTACAGTTACCGTTCATGTGTAAACAGATAAGCTTATTACTCTACTTCAGCTGCTCATTATTATGCTACTGCTATACAATTCAAACACCCACGTGCGTACGTAATGAATATTCTTGCAAGGTCGCTATTGTCTTTGTTCGTTTCGTTTTAATGTCATTATTCATGACAAATCTTAAATAAATGTCAGCGAACCGCCCAGAGAAACGTGGACAAACGAGTCACAAGACAAAACACAACGCGTTGCCTTCTTCCTTGCGCTGAACACAGAAGCAATCTGAAGCGATCAAAGCTATGTGCATTTTCGTTATTTGTTTTCATTTTTGTTTCACCTGAAGAAGACCTAAGAGGTCGAAAACGCGTTGTGTTTTTGT
>JADBJO010007786.1:5000-7500 GCA_016801955.1 Conus betulinus
ACAAGGTTGATATTCCATCGAACCCAGATACCCACGCGATGCTTTAGCGTAACCCTCCTTCTTCCAAGCTGTATTCCTTATACTAAATGTTCTCTACTGGTGTCAGACTATCCGTTTCACCCAAACTCCATCCCCAAAATATCATTCACAACACTTCAATTGTTCAAGTGACACACGAAACCCCATCTTGCACTTTAAGTATCTCACTCAAAGTCCCTGCTGGATACTCGACACATGCACAAAAAAAAAAAACAAAAAAAAACACACACACACACACACACACACACACACACACACACACACACAACCAAAAACGGCAATACAGTAAGCGTTTTTCAATGTCACCACGTAAAGTCGATTCACCACGCCCCCTCGCATCAATGTACCACCAAAAAAAAAAAAAAAAAAAAGAAAAAACACACACAAGACCTGCACTGAAGCGTTTGAGACGAAGAAGCTGGAATAAAGTAGTGACGAATCGAAGAGTCCGGTCCACTTCCTACCGGCACCAACTACACCACTCACCATTCACACCCGCATGATGTACCGCAAATTACACCTCGAGTGGGCCCTCGAGGTGCTTGCCTACCCCGAAGAAGAAGAAAGACTCGAAGTTGGAGGAACTGCAACCACTGGGACTGCAGAAGACGGAGTTGGCACCCAGACCAGAACACACCCTGCCGGATCCAGGTGCGTCCCCACTCCAGGCAGAGGAATGGGCAGGGATGACAGTGGAAGCGGAGGTAGACGACCCCCCCCAACCCGAGAGGCCAACCCTCACGGATTCGTTGTGCAGGAGAAAGCAAGAAAACTCGCCGAACCTGTGAAAAAGGAAATGTGTCTTACTACCACAGAAGAATAAAGTTACTTGCTGCTTCACTTAAGTCAACGGCTCTGAATGTTTTCATGTTTTTTAGCATTTCATGTTGACTCAAATATAGTCCTGAGATGTACACGTCACACCCAAAGTGCGACAGCTCATCGGAATTTTAAACCTTGATTTATACAACCAGCCACCCTGACATCAAAACTCTCTCACCAGAAACTTTCCATCACAAATTTAAATCGACTCCATTGACTTTCCATTTCCATCAATGGCCGTGTAACACCGTTCCCTCATAACAGTGATTATACCATCCGAATTATATTCCCACGACGTCTGTCCCCATCGAAGTCTCCAAGACACCATGATTCAGTAAGATCATAAATCATTATTTATTCCAACAAACAACCGACCGTTAGTGACTACCAGTGCCAGTCACAGTTCAGGGCCTATCACCTAATAACATGCTTAATAGAATAATCAAACACATCTCCAGCGAACAAAACAATAGAATAGAACCTGGGTGTCCTAGTTTCCTAGCAGGCACAATCATAATCTCGCAAATGTTATCAGAAATTATCAAGCGCTAGGACAATTACCAATTACATAAGCTCGACAAGGATTTCCGAGTGCTGCTATACATTACCTTAAACATTGCCTACTGACACCACAATGCTGAGGAACACTTTTTGGAATACTGGCGCACCCCGTCGACTAAACCAAGAACCATATATATATATATATATATATATATATATATATATATATATATATATATATATATATATGTTTGTATGTGTGTGTGTGTGTGTGTGTGTGTGTGTGTGTGTGTGTGTATACACACCATGAGTAGACTTCTGAGGCACAATTCCTAAGTATCTGAAACATCTTTACTATCATCTGCTGTTTCTCTTTTATTTCAATTGTGATAAACTATACTAAGTAGTCTAACCGATACTACTATTGTATTTAACATAATCATTGATTCACCTGCAAATCTTTAATAATAATTAGAAAAACCATTATAATGTAATAATCCCTAATTTACCTTTCCGCCCATCCAACCCAGTTTGGTTCCACGTTCAAACACCAAAAGTGAAACTCTACAATACGTATCTACTACCGAAGTACCACCACCCGTCACCTATCGATCGATAAACCTCACACAAGCACGGACACCGCGAATGCAGTCTACCCTCTGCACCCGCCACGCGCTGCGTGACAGACTCGTCTCTGTTAATACTAAGCGTTTCGGTCCTCTCCGACACAACCTACACTCTCAGAAAATAACCAATCTTTACCAAACTTGAAACCATATTTCTGTACACCAGCGACCACTACCAAGTACAACAACATATGTCTTAGCACATCAACACCGGGGTCAGCTCTATGTTCCCTCAGCTCTATGTTCCCTCAAGTCAAGTAACAAGTCATGTCATGTCAAAGTGACCGGTGGTAAAGCAGTGGTCAGACTGACCAGTGGTCAAGCAATGGTCTAACTGACAAGTGGTCAAGCTATATGGTCAATCTGACCAGTGGTCAAGCGACTAAGTCATATTTGGCCTCTCTCTCTCTCTCTCTCACGTCATTTTCATTATAAACTCACGCTTGACCACTGGTCAGTTTAACCATTGCTTGACCACAGGTCATTCTGACCATTGCTTGACCACTGGTCAC
>JADBJO010007786.1:12500-24483 GCA_016801955.1 Conus betulinus
ACATACACTGTGACATACAGACACTGTGACATGCAGACACTGTGACATGCAGAGACTGTGACATGCAGACACTGTGACATATAGACACTGTGACATGCAGCACACTGACACAGACACATACAGACACTGTGACATGCAGACACTGTGACATACAGACACTGTGACATATTGACCATGTGACATATAGACACTGTGACATACAGACACTGTGGCATACAGACACTGTCATATACAAACATTGTGACATACAGACACTGTGGCATATAGGCATAGTGCCATATGGACATGGTGACATATAGACACTGTGGCATACACACGGTGACATACACACACTGTGACATACACACACTGTGACATACACACACTGTGACATATAGACACAGTGACATATAGACATAGTGACATACTGAACCCCCCATTACATGGTGACATGGCGACACGGTGACATACAGACACAGCGACATACAGACACAGTGACATATAGATACAGCGACACACAGACACAGCGACATATAGATACAGCGACCTACAGACACAGTGACATACACAGCGACACACAAACACAGCGACATATAGATACAGCGACATACAGACACAGCGACATATAGATACAGCGACACACACAGACACAGCGACATGCAAACACAGCCATATATAGATACAGAGACATACAGACACAGCGACATATAGATACAGCGACACACAGACACAGCGACATGCAAACACAGCCACATAGATACAGCGACATACAGACACAGCGACATATAGATACAGCGACACACAGACACAGCGACATGCAAACACAGCCACATATAGATACAGAGACATACAGACACAGCGACATATAGATACAGCGACACACAGACACAGCGACATGCAAACACAGCGACATATAGATACATAGACATACAGACACAGCGACATATAGATACAGCGACATGCAGATACAGCGATATGCAGACACACAGACATACTGATAACATTTAGACATGGTGACATACGGACATACGGACGCGGGTGACATGTAATAATATATAATTATCATCAACATCATCATCATAATAATAACAATCATAATCATAATAATGATAATAACAATAATAATTATGATAACAATATGATATTGTAATTTCAGTTGACATAGCGCCTATTCTCTAAAAATTAGGGCTTTAAGCGCTTTACATAACAAACACACACGCACACACACAAACGCGCGCGTGCGCGCGTGCCCGCGCGGGAGGGCGCGCGCACACATGCTCACGCACGACCACACACCCACGTCCACAGACACACGCATGCACGTACGCACGCACTCACATCAACACAGCCTGCACGCACAAGCGACACAATCACCAGGCACTCACGCGTGCACGCAAAAACCCACTCAAACACTCGGAAGGTGGATTGGGAAGTGGGGGTGGGGGGTTACGACTGATGAAAGAAGTGTGTCTTAACGGCAGATTTGAAAGAAGAAAAACAGATAGAGCCAGCTTGTAGTCAATTCGACCCTGGATTGGAAGCCAGTGGGGCCTGCAACAGAGGAGTGACATGCTGATGTTTAGATGTTTTGCAAACAAACCTGGCAGCGCTGTTCTGAACTTTCTGTAGTTTGTTGTGTAGGTGACTTGGAGAGCCAGCCAAGAGAGACTATTGCAGTAGTCCAGCCTTGAGAGAACTTGGGAACAAACCGGAGTTTTTGTGGCTTCAGTGGAAAGGAAGTGTCTGATTGAACTGATCTTACGTATTTCCAGATATATGCTGCCTTACAAACATTTAGACACGTGGTGCTTGAAAGAAAGGGTGGAATCAAAAGTCACACCGAGGTTACGAGCCTGGGATGAGAGTTGAATATCAGAACGTTGGATACTGATGGAAGAAGGAGGAGGGATGACCTTGGAGTTTGGGAGGAGCAAGGAGAAGAACTTCAGTTTTGTCATCATTCAGATGCAGCTTATTCAAAGTCATCCATTTCTTTAAATCTTGAGAACAGCTTTGAACATCACTGACAACATCCTTGAGTTCAGATACAGTGCTTGACACCAACCCAATCCACGGTCCCTCACTGCCAAGTCTGTGGACGTGACTGATAGCTACGACTCCTGTGTCAGGCAGGTGGAGCAGAGAGAAAGAGTCATTGAAGAAGGTTTCAATCACCCACACAGGTTGACCTGTGTCAGGCAGGTGGAGTAGATAAAAGAGTCAGTGAAGAAGGTTTCAATCCTCCACACAGGTTGACCTGTGTCAGGCAGGTGGAGTAGAGATAAAAGTCAGTAAAGGTTTCAATCCTCCAGTCAGGTTGAAGTGTCAAGGTGGAGCAGATAAAAAACAGTCAATCCTCCACACAGGTTGACCTGTTGAGCAGGTTCCAGTGAAGAAGGTTCCCGATGGGTCAGATCCCCGGTCAGAAAGAAGAGCCATGGATGACGTCCCCTGTCCTGGTGGACAGTCTGTGACAAGGACGTGATGGAAACGAGTCACATGAACAGCATCAGTGGACTGACGAGGGACAGAGTCACATGAACAGCATCATGGACTGACGAGGATGGACATGAACGCATCAGTGGACTGACGAGGGAGTCACATGAACAGCATCAATGGACTGACGAGGGAGGAGGATCATGGACTCGAGGGACAGGAGTCACAGCAGCATCATGGATGAGGAGTCACATGAACAGCATCACACTGACGAGGGACAGGAGTCACATGAACAGCATCAATGGACTGACGAGGGACAGGAGTCACATGAACAGCACATCATCATGGACTGACGAGGGACAGGAGTCACATGAACAGCATCAATGGACTGACGAGGGACAGGAGTCACATGAACAGCATCAATGGACTGACGAGGGACAGGAGTCACATGAACAGCATCAATGGACTGACGAGGGACAGGAGTCACATGAACAGCATCAATGGACTGACGAGGGACAGGAGTCACATGAACAGCATCAATGGACTGACGAGGGACAGGAGTCACATGAACAGCATCAATGGACTGACGAGGGACAGGAGTCACATGAACAGCATCAATGGACTGACGAGGGACAGGAGTCACATGAACAGCATCAATGGACTGACGAGGGACAGGAGTCACATGAACAGCATCAATGGACTGACGAGGGACAGGAGTCACATGAACAGCAGCATCAATGGACTGACGAGGGACAGGAGTCACATGAACAGCATCAATGGACTGACGAGGGACAGGAGTCACATGAACAGCATCAATGACTGATGAGGGACAGGAGTCACATGAACAGCATCAATGGACTGAGGGAGGGACAGGAGTCACATGACAGTCCTCTCTGGACTGACGAGGGACAGGAGTCACATGAACATGCATCTGTGTGTGGACTGTGTGAGGGACAGGAGTCACATGAACACATGTGCAGTCTCTCTCTGACTCTCGAGGGACAGGAGTGTGTGTGTGTGTGTGTGTGTGTGTGTGTGTGTGTGTGTGTGTGTGTGTGTGTGTGTGAGTGAGTGTGTGAGTGTGTCACATGACAGCATCAATGGACTGTGTGACGTGTGAGTGCATGCGTCAGCGAGAATGATGATTCTACGCATGATGATGATGATGAGATGACGTGTGACGACGACGAAGTCACATGAAAAAACATGATGGTGATGAGCAAAAAGTGTGTGTGTGTGTGTGTGTGTGTGTGTGTGTGTGTGTGTGTGTGTGTGTGTGTGTGTGACTTACTTTTACTGATTGCGTTGCGTCAACATGATGATAACGATGATGATAATGAAATGACGACGACGAAAAAGAGAGAGAGAAAAACATGAGAGAGAGAGCAAAAGAGAAAAGCAGAATGTAGATTAGAGAGAGAGAGACGATGGATGGAAACAGAGAGAGAGAGAGAGAGAGAGAGAGAGAGAGAGAGAGAGAGAGAGAGACTGTGGATGGAAACAGTGAGCAGAAGAGGGCTTGGTAGCTTCCAGATGAATTCTTTAATGTCTCTCTCTCTCTCTCTCTCTCTCTCTCTCTCTCTCTCTCTCTCTCTCTCTCTCTCTCTCTCTCTCTCTCTCTCTCTCTCTCTCTCAGTCTGTCTGTCTGTCTGTCTGTGTCTATCTCTGTCTGTCCCGTTTCTCCAAAGAAAGTATGCCCTCTGTAGTAGTCCGTCACGAAAAACGGTCCACTTTCAACCTCCCCCCCCCCCCCCCCCCCCCCCCCCCCCTTAATAAATTCGTCATATGTATTTTTCGGTGCTTTAGAGTGCATAGATCACGATCACGAAAAATTATGTTAACATAAAATATCTTGGGACGCACTGTCCCCTCTGGCTTAATTTTGAAGGGTACCCATCTCAGGTGCCGCGGCTGCTTTCGTCGGTCGGTCGAAACGTTCCCTAAGGTTGGTGATCACCTGTGTCTTTGTTATTTAAGCTATGAGAATTTCCTTTATGTTTTAGTTGACAGTAACGCCTTCTGCACGATACACAATAATCAGAACGATAATGTATGCAATAAGGTGACCGCAGTGAAGTTACGTGTGTACCCACCGTATGTCACACGTTGTGAACTGTGAACTGTAAATTTGCCAAAGTGTTTGCAATAAACCGTCCCTCTTGAAAACTGTACATATTAGAAACAAAGTACACCACAGTTTAAAGGAACTGTCTCTTGTGATTCTTGTGAGCTATCTCAAATCACCATGGGCCTATGCTGATGTCCTCTGTTGCCGGGTTATCTCCCCTACCCCCTCTTTGGCTTCCACGCAAATTTAATTCTTTACATTGGTCTTTTAATTGAAAAAAGTTTATGTGCACTTTCCAAATGTGAACGCATACTTGCGTATATGCGTGTGTGTGTGTGTGCATACGTGCGTGCGTGCCGCGTGCCGTGCGTGCGTGTTTGTGTTGATGATGATTGTTCTCAGATGCTGGCATTGGAAGGCATTCTGCTTCATGGCGACATCTGCCAGGCTGTATTTAAATCAACCACAACCTCATCATTCTGAGTCGCTTCCCTTGGCACAAGTAGAAGAAAGCGACTCTTCTGATACGTAGGATATGACAGCTTCTTCTTCTGCAATCTATGCATTTGACACAAAAGGATTTATTAGAATGCTTCGTAACCAGCGGAAAAGCCCACCTTTTGCAATTAAGCACCGGACAGTTGATGGAGCTAAAGATGCTCTCAAGAAAGTTCAAAGTTCAAACCTCCACTGGATTCTTCTCTGGAACTACAGCAGCGTGTCAGATCAGGAAATACCAGCGTGGGCTGGCTTCATTTCACAGTGTGGGCACAACCCGGCAAAGAAGACGACATTGGACTACTACCCTGTGATCCATCACCCAATCACCGAGTACAAGACAGTCCAGGAGTGCTTGCGACTTGCAGAGAAGGCCACGAGAGAGGTTGGACAAGAGTACATTATCATCACGTTTGATCTTGGGGTTTGTATGGAAGCCTACCCGATCGTCGGGAACCAACCTCCTGACCGGTACAAGAAGCTCGGTACTTTCCACCTTGCCTGTGCGTACCTCAAGATGCTTGGGGAAAAGCTGGATGATTCTGGGTTCGGAGATATCCTTCTGAAGGCAGGTTTGATCTCTTCTGGTTTTTTCGGCAAGGGTGCCGTCTGGCAAACATATGAACGAGCATTGTTCTGCCATAAGACAATGCTTGGGAGTCTAGAACGCTTGCTGCTGGAAAGATATCTTGAAATCAAAGATGAAGACACGTCATTTCCGACACTGTCAGACGACAGCATGATCAAACTCCAGACAGCCTCATGTTTCTTCTCAAAAGAGACGTTGACTGAGCTTCAGCAAGATGAAGCTATCTTCAGTTTCACGGCAGAGTGCGAACAGTTCAGAGATAGAGTCAGAGAAGGAGCCTTTGGACCAACTGCACAATTTTGGTTGTCGTACATCGATCATGTATGGCTTGTCCTAGCGCTCCTTGGGGCTGTCAAAATCAACGACTTCCTGCTGTACGCACAAACGATGTCCCAAATGCCAGACCTCTTCTTCAGTTTCGGTGGACAAACCTACACACGCTGCCTGACCTTCTTCTCAGTCTTCTGGGCAAACATTGACTTGTCACACACGTCCTGGAGCCAAGGAGATGCTGCAGAGAGGTGCTTTCAGCGTGGCAAGCTCCTTCATTCCTAGCAATCGCTGTGCAGTGGACAAGACCATGGAAGAAACGTTCATGAAGCACGCCAAAAGCCGAGGAGGAGCTGGCGGAGGTGGCACTGGTCTCACGGGACTGCTGTCGAAGGAGGCCTACCAAGATGGGTCAGGACACCCATGAGAGGTCAAAGTATCTTCACGCAGCTCTCCACATGGCTGGCATGGCACAAGGTGATGAGGCTGACAGTAGATATCGTGACTTGCGTCCCTCTGAGATACTGAAGAGCGAAAGCAACGTCATGAAGACTCAGGATGCAATCAAAAGTTTCATTGACCCTTTCTGGGAGGACGCTGTGGTGACACTCCTCGCCCTGTCATCTGGAGCATCAGCATGATGTGTTGAGGACAGAAAAAGCTGTAAAGCCGTGAAGGAGGCGTTCATCACGCAGAGACTGATGGCAGCTGACAATTTATTTGAACCAGCCAAGCGGCTAAACCTGAAAACGATGGCATCGGTGAACAAAAAAACCGTCCATATGAAGACTACCAAGAAGATGGTTGTGGAATACAAACAACAAGGGAACCTTGCCTTTCAACTCCTTGTGAAGGCACAGGAAGCAGGTGTTCAACTCGATCTGAAACAGTTGATGACATACCAACTTACTCCTGTACCTTACAGTATTGCCACTGCTGACGATTTCCTTGCCAAGACCGACAAAGCAAAAGGGTTCAACTACCTCACCAAAGATATGGAAGATGCCGCTCTACTTCCCCATGACGCGACGTTGGTTGTGATCGATGGCAACGCAGTGTTTCCCTGTTTGCAACAGCTTCCCTCCAATTTCAGGGAGATCAGCCAGAAAACGGGCGTGGTATTCAGTACAGACAGACATGTACAAAACGGACTCAATCAAATCGATGGAAAGGAAAAGGAGAGGCACTGGCGATAAGATCATCGTGAAAGGAGAGAAAGCACCGAGCGTCCTGCAGACTGGAAAACAAATCTAAATAAACGTCAGCGAACCGCCCAGAGAAACGCGGACAAACGAGTCACAAGACAAACCACAACGCGTTCCGACCCCTTCGGTCTTCTTCAGGTGCAACAAACATGAAACAAATAACGAAAATGCACTTAGCTTTGATCGCTTCTGTGTTCAGCGCAAGAAAGAAGGTGTTGAATCCAGAAGCGATCAAAGCTAAGTGCATTTTCGTTATTTTTGTTTCATGTTTGTTGCACCTGAAGAAGACCTAAGGGGTCGGAACGCGTTGTGGTTTGTCTTGTGACTCGTTTGTTCGCGTTTCTCTGGGCGGTTCGCTGACGTTTATTTAGGATTTGTTTAGATTTCCGCCTGCAGTCGTTTCGCTTTGCAACTAGACTGGAAAACGTTTCTGTCAAACGACGAAAACAAGAAGCAGCTCAGCCAAGTATTACTCGACGTTTGGAGCAAAGATGAGAATGCGCCAAAATTCAAGGACAGAAAAGTCATGCTGATATGTGAGGGAGAAGCCTTCCTGCTGCAATCGGCAGATGAGCTGACGGCAACAAGGACGCCAACCGCAACGCTGAAATCCACACAAGAAGAGACGGATTCCAGAGTTGCCCTCTACTGTGCGTACGCTGAACGGAATGGCTGCAGCTTGGTCCGCGTCAAGAGTCCCGACTCGGACATTTCCTTCATTTTCCTGCACTTCGCTCTGCAGCTGAAGGACGTGGTGATTCTGTTCGACACAGGAATGGAGAACAAACAACGGCTCATCAACGTGACCAACATCGCTAAAGCATACGGGCAACAGCACTGCACCACCTTCCCGGCTCTTCATGCTTATACCAGCTGTGACACAACAAGTGCATTCAAGGGCATTGGGAAAACTAAACCCATCAAAGTTCTTCAGCAAAATCCAATTTTTGTGGAACAATTGCCCACCTTGGAGGTACACGGGCCATCTCAAGAAGTCAAAGCCGATCTTGAGACCTTCACCTGTGTCATGTACGGCAGACATTGTTTCACGGTGTCAATGACCTTCGACACCAGCTACTCAAGGAGAGATGTGGAGATGAGCCATTGAAGGCAAGCCACAACGCTGACATGGCAAGCATGCCTCCGTGCAAACAAACTCTTCAAGAGCACATCACACGGAGCAACTATCAAGTTGCCGTTTGGAAGAGGGCTCTCGAGCCCATGTCTGATGTGCCAGCAGTAAGCAATGAACATGGATGGATTGACGTTGATGGCACCTTGGAACCAGTGTGGTCCGCAGAGAGGATGACGTCATCCTGTCCGCAGATATGGTTCACTTCCTTGTGGATTTTCCAGACTCTGACGACGACGAAGAAGAAGCTGTCATGGCCTACGTATCAGAAGAGTCGCTTTCTACTTGTGCCGAGGGAAGCGACTCAGAATGATGAGACTGTGGTTGATTTAAATACAGCTGGTAGATGTCATCATGAAGCAGAATGCCTTCCAATGTCCAATGCCAGCACCTGAGAACAATCATCATCATCACACACACACACACACACACACACACACACACACACACACACACACGCGCGCGCGCGCGCGCGCGCGCGCGCACACACACACGGACATATGCATTCACACTTGAAAAGTGCACATTAACTTTTTTTTTAAAAATAAAAAGTCCAATATGAATTTGTAAAGAATTAAATTTGCGTGGAAACCAAATAGGGGGTAGGGGAGATAACCCGGCAACATAGGACATCACCATAGGCCCATGGTCATGTGACATAGCTCAAAATAATTACAAGAGACTGTTTTTTTTTTTTCAAACTGTGGTGTACTTTGTTTTAATAAGTTGCACAGTTTTCGAGAGAGACTGTGTTTAGCAAACACTTTGGCAAATTTACAAATCGCAACGTGTGACATACGGTGGTTACACGCGTAGCTTCACTGCGGTCACCTTATTGCATACATTATCCTGTTCTGATTATTGTGTATCGTGCAAAAGGCGTTACTGTCAAGGAAAACATAAAGGAAATTCTCATAGCTTAAATAACAAAGACACAGGTGATCACCAACCTTATGGAACGTTTCGGACCGACGAAAAGCAGCCGCGGCACCTGAGATGGGTACCCTTCAAAATGAAGCCAGAGGGGACAGTGCGTCCCAAGATTTCTTTTTTATGTTAACATGATTTTTTGTAATCTATACACACTAAAAGCACAAAAATACATATGAATTTATCAGGGGGGGGGGGTGGGGGGTTGAAAGGTGGACCATTTCTTGTGACGGAGTATAGGGCGCACTATTTTTTTCTCTCTCTCTCTCTCTCTCTCTCTCTCTCTCTCTCTCTCTCTCTCTCTCTCTCTCTTCTTCTTTCCCCTTCTCTCTGATCAGAAATAGTAACCTCTGTGTCTGTTTTGCACAGCTCGGATCTAACTGGCTATGATGGTGTATGATAATGATTGATGCCTTTGCCTGTTGCCTTTGCTCTCTCTCTCTCTCTCTCTCTCTCTCTCTCTCTCTCTCTCTCTCTCTCTCTCTCTCTCTCTCTCTCTCTCTCTCTCTTCTCTCTCTCTCCTTCTCTCTCTCTGCTCTCTCTCATTCTTCGTCTTTCCTCTTTTTCTCATTTTCTGGTACGCATCTACTGCATACCTGAAATCCTTCCGACGTGCGGCCAGAAGTGATCTACCACAGGTGTCATAATAACAGCGTCATTGCCCGCCCTCTCTCTCTTTTCTCTCTTCCCTACAGCCATTCGCCAGCGCACCCAAACACCAAGTTTCCCATTTCGCTTCTGTCAGTCCCACAGTAAATGAGGGCCTGGTTCACACCAGGGAAGGCTTCTGTCAGCCCCACAGTAAATGAGGCCTGGTTCACACCAGGGAAGGCTTCTGTCAGTCCCACAGTAAATGAGGGCCTGGTTCACACCAGGGAAGGCTTCTGTCAGTCCCACAGTAAATGAGGGCCTGGTTCAGACCAGGGAAGGCTTCTGTCAGTCCCACAGTAAATGAGGGCCTGGTTCAGGCCAGGGAAGGCTTCTGTCAGTCCCACAGTGAATGAGGACCTGGTTCACACCAGGGAAGGCTTCTGTCAGTCCCACAGTAATGAGGGCCTGGTTCAGACCAGGGAAGGCTTCTGTCAGTCCCACAGTAAATGAGGGCCTGGTTCAGACCAGGGAAGGCTTCTGTCAGTCCCAAGTAAATGAGGGCCTGGTTCAGACAGGGAAGGCTTCTGTCAGTCCACAGTAAATGAGGGCCTGGTTCACACCAGGGAAGGCTTCTGTCAGTCCCACAGTAAATGAGGGCCTGGTTCACACCAGGGAAGGCTTCTGTCAGTCCCACAGTAAATGAGGGCCTGGTTCACACCAGGGAAGGCTTCTGTCAGTCCCACAGTAAATGAGGGCCTGGTTCAGACCAGGGAAGGCTTCTGTCAGTCCCACAGTAAATGAGGGCCTGGTTCACACCAATGAGGGCTTCTGTCAGTCCCACAGTAAATGAGGGCCTGGTTCAGACCAGGGAAGGCTTCTGTCAGTCCCACAGTAAATGAGGGCCTGGTTCAGACCAGGGAAGGCTTCTGTCAGTCCCACAGTAAATGAGGGCCTGGTTCAGACCAGGGAAGGCTGAGGCGGATGAAGCAGATGAGGGCCCCATGTGCTGAGTACATGATGTATCCCATGTCGCTGAGTACATCTGTGCAGCACACACACATAGTCGCTATACGTCAACTGCCCTCTATACATCTGTACACACAGCTAGTCGCTAAACATCAACTGCCCTCTATACATCTGTACACACACAGTTAGTCGCTAAACGTCCACTAGCCTCCATACATCTGTACACACAGTTAGTCGCTAAACATCAACTGCCCTCTATACATCTGTACACACACAGTTAGTCCCTAAACGTCAACTGCCCTCTATACATCTGTACACACAGTTAGTCACTAAACGTCAACTGCCCTCTATACATCTGTACACACACAGTTAGTCGCTAAATGTCCACTGCCCTCTATACATCTGTACACACAGTCGCTAAACGTCAACTGCCCTCTATACATCTGTACACACACAGTTTAGTCGCTAAACATCAACTGCCCTCTATACATCTGTACACACAGTCGCTAAACGTCAACTGCCCTCTATACATCTGTACACACACAGTTAGTCGCTAAACGTCCACTAAGCCTCTATACATCTGTACACACAGTCGCTAAACGTCAACTGCCCTCTATACATCTGTACACACACACATTAGTCGCTAAACGTCCACTAGCCTCTATACATCTGTACACACACAGTCGCTAAACGTCAACTGCCCTCTATACATCTGTACACACACAGTTAGTCACTAAACGTCAACTGCCCTCTATACATCTGTACACACACAGTTAGTCCCTAAACGTCAACTGCCCTCTATACATCTGTACAGACACACATACTCGTTAAACTTCAACTGCCCTCTATACATCTGTACACACACATTAAGTTGCTAAACGTCAACTACTCTCTATACATCTGTACACACACATTTCGTCACTAAACGTCAACTGCTCTCTATACATCTGTACACACACATTTCTTCGCTAAACGTCAACTGCTCTCTATACATCTGTACACACACATTTAGTCGCTAAACGTCAACTGCTCTCTATACATCTGTACACACACATTTAGTCGCTAAACGTCAACTGCTCTCTCTATACATCTGTACACACACATTTAGTCGCCAAACGTCAACTGCTCTCTATACATCTGTACACACACAGTTAGTCGTCGCTAAACGTCCACTGCCCCACTATACATCTGTACACTTGTTTTCAACTATCAATGAACACGCTTCTTTAAAATCCTTTAGTGCGTATCTTATCATGCTCTCCCATCTACACGCCATGGAAATGAATGTATATGAAGAAAGCCTGGCGGTGGTTGTGGTG
>JADBJO010007786.1:28685-38685 GCA_016801955.1 Conus betulinus
TTACGAACATGGCAATGTGAAGAGAGAGAGAGAGAGAGAGAGAGAGAGAGAGAGAGAGAGAGAGAGAGAGAGAGAGAGAGAGAGAGAGAGAGATCGTCTGCGCCCTCCTTCAGCGGTACCTTGAAGGATGGTTTTGGAGAGGGTGTTGTGACGGATTATGTGGCTAAACCATGCCATTTCCGTCGTTTGACGGTTGCCAGAAGTGGTTCTTGGGGCCCAACAAGGTTAGTGACCAGGTTCCGCACATTATCATTGGTCTTGTGTTCTTATAGGAGATGCGGAGTAGTTTCCTCAGGCACCTGGTCTCAAACGCCTGGATTCTTCTTTCTGTTTCGGCCAACAGTGTCCATGTCTCGCAACCATATAAGAGGATCGAGACGACTAGTGACTTGTAGAGCCGGAATTTTGTGTGGAATTTGATGTTGCTCTTCCACAATCTGTTCAGTGGCCATCACTGCTGATGCGGAGTTGATTCTGAATTGGATGTCTGCTATGCAGGTGCCATCTTTGGACAGGGTTGCTCCCAAGTACCTGAAGCTGGTCACTTCTTCCAGGGGTTCACCATTCATGGTTATGTTGGCACTGCATTTAGTCGTGCTGTTGACCATGACCTTTGACTTCTCTGTGCTGACCTCCATGCCGTAGGCACTTGCTCTTGTGACAAGTCTGTTTGTGAGATCCTGGAGCTCGGTGTTGCTGCCCCCCCCATGAGGTCGATATCGTCTACGAAACGAAGGTTGCGGACCGGCCTGCCGCCAATGATGGAGGTGTGTGGTGTTTTCTTCGAGAGTCTTTTGCATGATTCTCTCCAGAAATATGTTGAACAGGCCTGGAGACAGTAGGCACCCTTGCCTGACTCTGACTGTGGTCGGGAAGAACTGCCCCTGCTGGCTATTGAGAAGTACTGTGCTGCTGGAGTGTTCGTAGAGGGCTTGGATGAGTTGGACGAGCCTCTCTTCAATGTTGAAGTCTCTGAGAACCTGTCATAGGCCGTCGTGCCACACCCGGTCGAATGCCTTCTGAAAGTCAATGAAGTTGTGGAAGAGGTCCTTTTGGTGTTGTAGTTGTTTTTCAATCAAGACTCAGCAGTTGAAAATTTGTTCCACAGTGCTCCGCCCTCTTCTAAAACCTGCTTGTTCTTCTGATAGCAGTTCCTCAGCCTTGGATTTCAGTCAGTTGAGGATGATGCGAAGCATGACTTTGCTGGGGTGGCTGATCAGACTTATAGTCCTGTAATTTTGCCATTGTTTGAGGTTGCCTTCTTGGCTAAGGGGAATCACCAATGCCATCCGTAACAGACAAAATATATTTTTCGATGAACTAATCATGCTAATTTATGACGGTAACTAATTATTCATACTGTGTGGGATACGAGTCTCTTTTTTTCAATGCATAATAAATATACATAGCAATACCTCTTGTAATATGCACGTTTTCGTTTGCAAGTAATTGGGGGAGAGAGAGAGAGAGAGAGAGAGAGAGAGAGAGAGAGAGAGAGAGAGAGAGAGAGAGAGAGAGAGAGAGAGAGAGAGAGAGAGAGAGAGAGAGATGACAAGAATGTTTTGCCAAGGGAAGTAATTGTTGACAAAGACCAAGTATGCTTTCTTCTTCTTGTATTTCTTAAGAGAACACAAAACCCACACAAAATTCCACCGTTTTTATCAGTAAAGAAAAAACTGTCTTTTATGAACAGATATAAGTTTGGTGTATTGGGGCGAAGATGGAATTTGACACTGTACATGATCAGTATAAAGCTTGTGGTGGTGGTTGAAATGATGGCGCTGCTGCTCATTCCACACGGTATGAACATTGGTGTTTGATTTAAGTCACTATGAATGCTCTGGGAAACGTCATGAGCTTGTCCAGTGTAACGTGGTGAAACTGCCCCCCTCCCAGTTTAACTCCCGGGAGTCAGTCTGGCACTGTCCCAGATTTAACTCCCGTGAATTAATCTGGGTCTGCACAAAAGCAGCCCCAAACAGCTTCAGAACCCCCCCCCCCCCCCCCCCCCCCCCCCCCCCCTCTTCTTTCTGTTTATTTTAGAGCTGTTCGAGAATGAACCCCTACCTGTCTCAGAATAACTCCCGGGGAGTTGTTTTGAACCTAAAGAAAAATGACTCTAAACTAACTCCTGGGAGTTCATTTGGGACAGCGCCAGATCAGGCCCCGAACCCCTTGGAGAGTTAGACTGGTGCTGTTCAAACTAAACTCCCGAGAGTTCTTCTGGGCCCCAACTTTTGACATCAAAATGACGCCCTGGGAGTTCAACTTGTGTCACTCCGTGTCTCTGTTTGACTCTCGTATTGCCTCTCGGTTTATCTGTTCTATCTCATGGTGTGTTAAGTTAAGTTTTAGTGGTTTTTTTTTTTTTTTTTTTTTTTTTTTTTTTTTTTTTTTTTTTTTTGTTAGTCACGTTGTTTCGGATATTGCTTTTGACCAATTCCCTCTGTTCATTAGTGAATGCCATTAAAGAATACTGAAGACGTCTTATGTGTCATGTTCAATTAGTGATTACGGGACCTAATTATCATCTTAACTTACTCTTGACGTCTTTCTGACACGATAACAATAATGTTATGTATGTGTGTGTGTGTGTGTGTGTGTGTGTGTGTGTGTGTGTGTGTGCGTGCGTGCGTGCGTGCGTGCGTGCGTGCGTGTGTGTGTGTGTGTGTGTGCGTGTGTGTGTGTGCGTGCGTGCGTGCGTGCGCGCGCGCACGCGTGTGCGTGTGTGTACGCGCGCGCGCGTGTGTGTGTGTGTGTGTGTGTGTGTGTGTGTGTGTGTGTGTGTGTGTGTGTGTGTGTGTGTGTGTGTGTGTGTGTGTGTGTGTGTGTGTGTGTGTGTGTGTGTGTGTGTGTGTGTGTGTGTGTGTGTGTGTGTGTGTGTGTGTGTGTGTGTGTGTGTGTGTGTGTGTGTGTGTGTGTGTGTGTGTGTGTGTGTGTGTGTGTGTGTGTATGTGTGTGTGTGTGTGTGTGTGTCATCAGCAACACGGTGCCGCAGACCAAACGGGCCTGGCGAGGCAGGAACTGACACAAGTTGGTGCTTTCTGTCGTAGCTTCCGTGTTGTCTGCTTGGCTGTCCGTTCAAAGCATTCCAACATATTCATAGACTGTGGACGACAACTTCAGAACCCAAGAAATAATATGAAGCATGTCACACTGGATAATGTTGTCGCTGTATGACAGTGTTGGTGATCAAATCGGAGAATGAACCCAGTTGACGAGTTTGTGTCCTTTTGTTCTCTATTGCAATGAGAAACACCACACACAGCATGAACTATTTTTGTCATGACTGAACAGCAGGCGTTTTCAGTCTGTTCACACCTGTAGATGTGATTCTCCAAGACTGTATGTGAGCGGAGAACTTGGTCTTTGAAAAGGAGTACCAAACACAACTGGCTTTCCTTCTCGCCTGGATGTCGACATGCGTTCTGCATACGATTTTCGATGGAAAAATACTTGGTGAAACTGACCAATAATGTCTATACATTTTCAGTTGTATTTATCATAGACATCATAGTTATTATCAACACTATTTCGATCGGGAAGTCTGAATTTCATAGCGTGACAATTAGCGCACAACTCCGACAATGACACAAAGTTAAACGAAGAAGGCGACTGTTCCAGACAGGTCGGCATCGTCAGTCATGTCGTAGAGACGCAAGCTTGTGCGAAAAGATCGTAGGCATGCGATCCACGAAATGAGAGCTTACGGACTTGACTTGGAATGTACGTTTTGGGATTCGACAGTTTTTCTCACAAACTTTTGATAAAAGCAAGAAATAGCCCAGGTCCAGGTTTGGTCGGCGGAAAATGAAAAATGGCACCAAAATTGATTGTGCGAGATACAAGTATAGAACAAATAAGAGCTTTTTGTCCAAGGTATAAAGTACATTCATTGTTGTGACTTTAGCGACGTATGCATACTAATGATATAGGTTCCGAAAACACTGGCATGTTAAAGTGTCGACACGAAATAATCCAGATTCATCAATCAAAGGAGGTAAGACGGAAGGTAACTCCCGAACAAACCATGTTAACTGGAGGGCGAAGGAGAAAAAAAGGCGCCAAAATTGATCGTGCAAAATACCAGTTTAGTTTAGAAATTATGGATTTTTCGGTCCAACACAGTTGTTAAGAATAAAATACACTCATTTGTGTGACTTCAGCGACATAGACATAATAATATGTAGATTCTGAAGCATTCCCATTTGAAAGAGTTGACACGAACTAATCTAAGATTGATCAAGCAGGGGAGGTAAGGGGAAAAGGTAACTCCCGAACAGACCATTTCATCTGCTGAGGGTCACCCCGAGAGAGGTGCCCATTTGAGCACCTGCCTGCATAGACCTTCACGTGCTGATGTATTTGTCAGTTGTTCCTGTGATATTAGTTCTCTCTGAAAACACACTGCTCCCCGTGGATTTGTTGTGGCTAAGGCTGTGTCCGGATGAACTAGAGTGTGTTTGTGTATGGGAGAGCGTCATTATTAATGAGCATCATGGCGAAGAATACACAGAACGATGACACGTAACAACAGCAACAGCAACTACCACAGTAACAACATCAGCCACCACCACAACAACGGAAGTAAATCATTCCTCTTTTTGACAACCCTCCCCGGCTCCCCTCTTCACATTTGTTGTCCATACTCATTCTCTCTAAATCAATACAATCGGATTTATGTTCACTCCATTTGTAGTCCTTTTCGTGCGCACAGAGTGAATCGATGTTGAGAAAAAACAATTAAAGAAACCTTGAAAAAAGAAAAAAAAAAAAAAGTAAATTCCGTTAGAAAACAAAGGCAGTAATTCGGTTGGGGTTAATCAGGAATATATTCATTGGAATCGCTGTCTGTGGGATTGAATCAACCTTTATTTCTAAACAATAAAAGGACTATGCCGCCCAACGAACGAAACAAACAAATGACATGACAAAACGCGACGCCTACAAAGTAGAGTAACTCTTGTCCTGTCATGATGATGAGAAAAAAAAAAAAAAAATGAGTGATTGCTCGTTCTTCGTAATGGTTCCAAACGGTGCTTCGTGTTGCCTGAGAAAGAAGACACAAGAGGTCTGGAAAGGCGTCGTGTTTGTCTAGTCATTGTTTGTCCGGCGGCGTAGTCGTTTCTTTTGGAACTAGGTTTCCATTTCCGCCTGCAGTCCCTCCCCCGACTCCTTCCCTCCCTGCCCCGCCCCTGCATGATGGTATGACAGTAGTGACGTCAGTGTGTGAGCACAACGCCTGTGCTGGCTCCTGATCCCCTTTACAGTTAGAGGTGGAGAAGGCATTGGGGGTACAGGCCGTGACCTGAGCAATGACCCTCTGCTACACAGGATTTTCTCTGACACTTGATTGTAGGCCTACAGAGCCCCAGACTGATGTGGTCTGGCAGTATCAGATGCCATTTGGGCAGAGGTGGGACGCATCCACATCTGGGAGTGGGAATGCACCCTGCCCCCAAACCAGTACATAGCTCAGTCTACGCACGGTACACCTTGTTGGTTTCTTGGTCTCTGGCTGTCTGAAACTCATTCTAACGTATCTGTTTGGCCCAGGAGTCCCATGACTGAAACAGACGGCGTCGTCTAAGCGAGTCCATTTTGAGTTGGAAGGTTGCCATGCAACAATGTGTGTGTGTGTGTGTGTGTGTGTGTGTGTGTGTGTGTGTGTGTGTGTGTGTGTGTGTGTGTGTAATTCAGATATCTATCGCAGACAGATCAACTTTTTTAATGAAATTTTTAACTTTTTCGATTCAGAACTTCTAATCTATTCTCTTGGCAGTATAAACTTATGTTTTGATAGATTTCTTTTGTGCCCAATCAGCGAATTCATTACAAAAGAGAAAAAGAAAAATTTTTTTTCCATTCCAAACAAATGCTGACCACTTTCAGACAAGGGAAGTAATTATTTCGACGCAGAACTTGTAATTTCTTCCCTTGACGGTCAAAACTAATATTTCTACGCGTAAATGACTTAAATGGATTCATTTTGCGCCCAGTAGTACAAGAAGAGAGAGATAAGACTGATTGCTCGTTCTTCGTTTCGAATTGTCCCAAATGTTGGTTAATCTTGCCTGAAGAAGAAAAGCCAAAGAGGTCTCGAAACGCGTCGTGTTTTGTTTTGTCATTTGTTGCCCCTATCTTTTTTTTCATCTCTTGTCCAACGTACGGAACAGTCCTTTCTCTGTGAGGTCTGTGTCAGTTTCCGCCTGCAGTCATCTCGCTGTCAGTTCTTTCTTTCTTTCTTTCTTTCTTTTTTATTGCGCGCTCTGTCAGCAAAGATTGCACAAACACTACACAGTTCATTTTAACCACACGTAGTAAAAGTTGGAAATATGTGGCCCAACGACAATGCCACTAATGCTTGGAGTTGACCTAACGGGAATGCATGATCATTCAGCGAATTCATTACAAATGAAAACATTTTCTATCGAACAAAAATGTTGAACATTTCGGACAGGGGAAGCGGTTTTTTTGTTGTTGTTGTTGTTGTTGTTGTTGTTTGTTTCGGTTCAGAACTTCTAATTCCTTCCCTTGCTGCATAATGTAGTGTTTCTACGCGTGAACTGAATTAAAGGGAGGAGGATATAGTTTCTTCCCAGCACCTTTCTCTTTTTTTCAAATTTCTTGTTGTCGTTTTTTTGCTGTTTTAACTTGAGGCCAGCTTCAAATCACGTCGTAGATGAGAGGCCTGCAGATATGAGTTGGCCCGCGGAAAGGGAAATAACTACAAAAGAATTATAGTGGTACACTCCGGCGTACAGACAGGCACAAATAGGTCTGTATGCAGCTACGTACAGATGCATGTATGCAGGCGCCCGAGTGCGTGCTCGCACGCGCGCGCGCGAGCGTGCACACACACACACACACACACACACACACACACACACACACACACACACACACACACACACACACACAAAGGCAGGCAGAATAAGAAAGATCGTAAGCGCTGCTCTTGTATGAATACCTCACTTAGTCTTATAGACACAAAAATCAAGTTTTGTTTGTTTTTCCTAAGTCGAATATCACATACGAATACCCTTTTTCGTAGCAATAGGAGATATTACGCAATCAATTATTACGAAAATAGCAAAGGAGAGAGAGAGAGAGAGAGAGAGAGAGAGAGAGAGAGAGAGAGAGAGAGAGAGAGAGAGAGAGAGAGAGAGAGAGAGAGAAAGGTCAGACTTTAGAACCACCCTTTCAACCAGTTTATGAATCCGAGAGAAGAAAAAAAAAAATGTTTTGCCAAGGGAAGTAATCGTTGACAAAGACCATGCATGAACAGCTTTTTTTTTTTTTTTTTTAATAAGAGAAAGAGGCAGGCGCGACTAATTATTACGAACATAGCAAAGTGAAGAGAGAGAGAGAGAGAGAGAGAGAGAGAGAGAGAGAGAGAGAGAGAGAGAGAGAGAGAGAGAGAGAGAGAGAGAGAGAGAGAGAGAGAGAGAGAGAGAGAGGGTGAACATAATGCTTTGCAAAGAGGAACACATAGAATGAACATCTTCTCCTCTGCAACTGGGCGCCAAATGATAATGATGGAGAAGTGAACGATAATGATATGTCAAACACGTACGATTTGTATAATGTAGTGTCTTGTACCGATAATTGTACTAAACCAAGAGTCATAAGAAATGTTTTGCGCACAAAAAAAAAGATGACTATGAAAGGAATCAGCGTCAACTCTGATGTGTATCACCGTGTTTTGGGAAGAGAGAGAGAGAGAGAGAGAGAGAGAGAGAGAGAGAGAGAGAGAGAGAGAGAGAGAGAGAGAGAGAGAGAGAGAGAGAGAGAGAGAGAGAGAAAATGCCAGTAGGACTAAAAGAAACACGGTTCTCAACTGCCAAACCAGTCATCCGGGAGAAATCTGGCCCCACCACTCTAAGCCTACGAAGCATTCACACAGAGTGCAAGCACGCACACTGGTCATTCCGGTCACACGTCAAGGGACATAACTTTTCCCTGGGCAGATACCATTGTGTGACCACCAGACGCCACCCAACACAGAACCTCCGTGGAAACGCCCGTCTGGGTGTTCCAACCCCTTAGTTCATAACTGCAGGGCCCCTCGGTGTTCCAGCCCTTAGTTCATAACTGCAGGGCCCTCTGGGTGTTCCAGCCCTTAGTTCATAACTGCAGGGCCCTCTGGGTGTTCCAGCCCTTAGTTCATAACTGCAGGGCCCTCTGGGTGTGCCATTAGTTCATAACTGCAGCAGGGCCTCTGGGGGTGTACCAGCCCTTAGTTCATAACTGCAGGGCCCTCTGGGTGTGCCAGCCCTTAGTTCAACTGCAGGGCCCTCTGGGTGTGCCAGCCCTTAGTTCATAACTGCAGGGCCCTATGGGTGTGCCATTATTTCATAACTGCAGGGCCCTAGTTCATAACTGCAGGGCCCTATGGGTGTGCCATAACTGCAGGGCCCTATGGGTGTGCCAGCCCTTTTCATAACTGCAGGGCCCTATGGGTGTGCCATTAGTTCATAACTGCAGGGCCCTATGGGTGTATCATTTAGTTCATAACCGCAGGGCCCTATGGGTGTGCCAGCCCTAGTTCATAACTGCAGGGCCCTCTGGTGTGCCATTAGTTCATAACTGCAGGGCCCTATGGGTGTATCATTAGTTCATAACTGCAGGGCCCTGGGTGTGCAGCCTTAGTTCATAACCAGCCCTGGGCCCTATGGGGTGTGCATAACTGCAGGGCCTTAGTTGTGCATAACCGTTCATAACCGCAGGCCCTATGGGTGTGCTATTTAGTTCATAACTGCTGGGCCCTCTGGGTGAGCCAGCTCTTAGTTCATAACCGCAGCAGGGCCCTATGGGTGTGCTATTAGTTCATAACTGCGGGGCCCTCTGGGTGTTCCAGCCCTTAGTTCAAACTGCAGGGCCCTATGGGTGTGCCATTAGTTCATAACTGCGGGGCCCTATGGGTGTGCCATTAGTTCATAACTATATGGCCCTATGGGTGTTCCAGCCCTTAGTTCATAACTACAGGGCCCTATGGGTGTGCCATCAGTTCATAACTACAGGGCCCTATTGGAGTACCATTAATTCATAACTACAGGGCACTCTGGGTTTGCCAGCCCTTACTCCATAACTGCAGGGCCGTCGGCAAAAGACGCCACCGCCGAGATGGAAGACCAGTTCAGATGGGGACGTTTACAGGTGGATAGATCGTCTCCTAAGATGGCGTTCTATATATTTTCACTTTTCAAAATAGTTGTATTGTATTCATTATTTATTTTTTTTTTATTCGTTTATTCACTCATTCATTTATTTTTGCTTATTTATTTACTTCTTTCTTTACTGTTTTCAGAAGCTGTGTGTTGAATGACGCTGCACTGCGGCAAGGCAGACAGAAACATTTGTCCTCTCTCTCTCTCTCTCTCTCTCTCTCTCTCTCTCTCTCTCTCTCTCTCTCTCTCTCTCTCTCTCTCACACATGCACTCCCATCAAACATGTAATCATGCTGTGTGGCCACAACTATGAGCATGCGTGCTTCAGTATACCCGTGACACGTCCTCTTCTTTTTATTTATTTATTTTTTTTTTTTTGTTCTTTTTTCTTCTTATTCTTGTTCTTATCGTCATCATCATCATCATCATCATCATCATCATCATCATCATCATCATCATCATCATCATCATCATCATCATCATCATCATCATCATCATCATCATCATCATCATCATCATCATCATCATCATCATCATCATCATCATCATCATTATCACTTATCACTGGCGTCATCGTCGTCGTTGTTGTCATTGTTATTGTCCTCTTAGCCATCATTGCTTTTTCTTTCGACATTTTCTCTTTTTCTTTCGTATTTTTTGCTACACTCTGGTTTTTTTTTGTTTGTTTGTTTTGCTGTTGTTGTTGTCGACCCCCCCCCCCCCCCCCCCCCCCCCCCCCCCCCCCCTGCCCGTTTCTTTCTGCTTCTTCTCTTTTAATTCCAGTGTCCTTTCGCTTTTCGTTGTACAACGATTCTAAATTGACGTTAGAC
>JADBJO010007786.1:43685-45653 GCA_016801955.1 Conus betulinus
TATAAATGCCAACGTACGGATTGACTCACTAGACAACAAAATCTCCATTGAGGAGGTACAAAGAGCTATATACTCTTTGAAAAACGGTAAGTCAAGTGGCGAAGATGAAGTTTTAGCTGAAATGTTAAAAGCGGCAGGAAACCACGTTGTTCACTTTTTGACCGAATATTTCAACGCTATTTTTGATGAAGGACAGTATCCTGAAATGTGGTCAAGTGCTGTAATTGTCCCCATTTTTAAAAAAAGTAATCCTCGTGTCACTGACAATTATAGAGGGATATCGCTTCTGAGCTTACTTGGCAAATGCTACACTTCTATTCTCAATAAAAGACTGTACAGCTGGCTAGAAACGAATGGAAAAATCGGAGAAACACAGGCAGGTTTTAGACGGGGTTATTCGACCTCGGATCACGTATTTACGTTGTATGCTGTAACGCAGAAGTACTTGTCTAGACAAGGTGGTAAGCTTTATGTCGCTTTATCGATCTACGAAAAGCGTTTGATACAAATCAAGCGTGACATTCTGCTAGGGTCACTATACAAGGCAGGTGTATCATCCAAATTTTTTTATTGCAATCAAGGCAATTTATTGCAAAGTGGTTGCACGTGTTAGAGTTGATAATGAGCTCACCGAAGCTTTTGAATGCCCCCAAGGCTTGCGCCAAGGTTGTGTCCTTAGTCCAACTCTTTTTGCTATAATCATAAATGAGCTTGCCGAATATGTTACTGAATTTGGCAAACATGGCATCCAGCTACTACCAGATTTTGTTGAACTTTTCATTTTACTGTTTGCCGATGACTTAGCATTACTGTCATGCTCGCCTAGTGGCTTACAGCGCCAGCTTGATTGTGTAAGTAACATGTGCACCAATCTCGGATTAACTGTAAATATTGACAAAAGCAAGATCATGGTTTTCAGGAAGGGAGGGTATCTGGGAAGACATGAGAAATGGTTTATCAACGGTACTAACGTTGAAGTTGTAAATAGTTATGTGTATTTAGGCTTTACCTTCACCACTTCTATGAATATGTGTAGCAGTGTAAAACAACTCGCAGTCAAAGGTAAAAAGTCCCTTTTTGAGGTTCTGAAAGCTCACAGCTCTCTCAATCAAATGACAAGAAATACTTTCTTCAAAATTTTTGATACCATGATTCAGCCGGTTTTGTCTTACACTGCTGAGATTTGGAGTATCTTGATAAAGGATGACCCAACCGAAAAAATTCATTCATTTGTTTGCTTGTAAAAGATTCCTTAACGTGGCCCTCCGTACACCTAACCTAATGGTTTATGGCGAGCTCGGCAGACACCCCCTCATTATTAATGGTTTTATGAAAGCTTTGAAATTCTGGTTCAGATTGTTAAATATGAACGACAAGCGCTTACCAAAGCAGGCCTACAGGATGCTTATGAATTTAGACGAAAACGGTAAACGGAACTGGGTATCAGAATTGAGGTTTTTACTGAACAGAACTGGTTTCGGATTTGTATGGCTTGCTCAGGGAGTGGGTGATGTGAATCAATTTTGTAGTGTCTTTAAACAGAGACTCCTTGATATGAATTGTCAAGATTGGGAACACAATCTGACCACCAGTGATCGTTACGCACTCTACAGAGACTTCAAATCTGACCTGTCCCCTGAAGTATATTTGGGTTGTATTAAACAGAAATGTTTCAGAGACGCTTTAATTAGATTCCGACTGGGCATTACTTCTTTGAAAGTACATAGTAATAGATATGTAAGACCTGATGTGACTGTTAATAACTTCTGCCCTTTCTGTCCTGGTGAAATCGAGAACGAAAACACATTTTTTGTTTCGTTGTAAACAATACGATAGTATTAGACATGTACATATGAGGAACATAGCGCCCTGTAATGAATGGAGACAGTTTTCTCAGTTAATGTCAACTCAGAGCGAAGTTAAGATAAGGCAACTAGCTTGGTATATCTTTAAATGTTTGGAGATTCG
>JADBJO010007786.1:46052-48552 GCA_016801955.1 Conus betulinus
TCTCTGGCACCAGGGGAGATCATCGACATAGGGGAGATGGCCGTGTGTCATCAGAGAGGCGCAGATATGTACCTGAACCCTCTCTATCAACCCCCCTCCACTCCCAGTTCAAAAGCATCTCTACCCATGCTCATCTCCCAACCACCTTGCCCTCTACACAACACCAAGACACTAATGACGTCGTCCCTTCCCCTACAGAATCTACCATTAGTGAACATAGTGCATGTGTCATCCAAAACATCCCTCAACACTGTGCCACCACTACCTCCAAAACTGTGCCACCCCTACCTCCAAAACTGTGCCACCCCTACCTCCAAAACTGTGCCACCCCTACCCCCAATGACCCTCAACACTGTGCCACTGTGCCCCCTACCCCCTACCCTCAACACTGTGCCACCCCTACCCCCAATGACCCTCAACACTGTGCCACCCCTACCTCCAACTGACCCTCACCCTCACCCCAATGACCCACACTGTGCCACCCCCTACCTCCAATGACCCTCAAACTGTGTGCCACCCCTACCTCCAATGACCCTCAACACTGTGCCACCCCTACCTCCAATGACCCTCAACACTGTGCCACCCCTACCCCAATACCTCAACACTGTGACCCAATGACCCTCAACACTGTGCCACCCCACCCCAACACTGTGCCACCCCTACCTCCAATGACCCTCAACACTGTGCCACCCCTACCTCCAAAACTGTGCCACCCCAACACTGTGCCACCCTCCAATGACCCAACACTGTGCCACCCTACCTCCACACTGTGCCCTCCAATGACCCTCAACACTGTGCCACCCCTACCTCCAATGACCCTCAACACTGTGCCACCCCTGACCCTCCACTGTGCCACCCCTACCCCAATGAACACTGTGTGCCACCCTACCTCCAATGACCCTCAACACTGTGCCACCCCCCTCCAACCTCCAATGACCCTCAACACTGTGCCACCCCTACCTCAATGACCCTCAACACTGTGCCACCCCTACCCCTACCTCCACCCCCTACCTCACTGTGCCACCCCTACCACCCATGACCCTCAACACTGTGCCACCCCTACCTCCAATGACCCTCAAACTGTGTACCCCCATGACCCTCAACACTGTGCCCCCCTACCTCCAATGACCCTCAACACTGTGCCACCCCTACCTCCAATGACCCTCAACACTGTGCCACCCCCTACCTCCAATGACTCCACCCCTACCTCCATGACCCTACACTGCCCCCAATGACCCCACACTGTGCCACCCCTACCTCCAATGATCCTCAACACTGTGCCACCCCTACCTCCAACCTGTGCCACCCCTACCTCAATGACACTGTGCCACCCCTACCTCGGTGAAACTTGTGTCACAGGTGAGTTACATAACTCTATTGAATTTAACTTCTGCCTGTGGTTCATATTCATTATTCTTTTGCATTGAACATTGTTTTCTTACGTTGTTTTGCAATTGTTTGCAAATTAGTTTTTTGTTTGTTTCTTATAGTCATTATCCTTTTGCATTGAAGATTATTATTGTGTTGTGTGTGTACCATATGGACACATTTGGTTTTGTTTTTAAGTGTATCATCGCTATTTTCGTTTTAGTTACACAATGGTACAATCATCTTCAGCGTGGCCACAGGAAGACGGATTACGTATTGGCCATCTAATATATAAACCATATACAAACAAATTACAGGAGATACCCACTATACTGTCAAATCAAGACAAACCCTTTCATATATTTGGCTTCGCTGAATCAAGGCTTTCAGATATTGTCCCTGATGCCACTGTCTTAAGCTCCGGCTACAATATCGTACGCAGAGATCCCACCGAATCCAAAAACGGGCATATTAATTTACATCATGAAACATTAAATGCGCAACGTTTATATGATGAACTTGAAAGTTTTTGGATTGAAGCAGTTTGGCTAATAATCGGGTTGAAGTGAAACGAAAACCCATCAAAATCGGATTTATCTATCGAAACCCAGCAGAAATTGCTGATTGGATGGACAAGCTTACGGCCATGATGGATGCAGCATCACTTGATGCTACAGAATTCATTATTTTAGGTGATTTCAACATTGATTTATTGAAATGCCAAACATCATGGTCAGAGAGAACTCCTTCGTACAACTTATCCCAAATTATGGACATGTCCACCCGTGTAACGCCCACTAGCAAAACATTAATTGACGATGCGTCCACGGCCCAATACGTCCACGGCCCGATACGTCCAAATGGACACAACGGGCCGTGGTCGTATCGGGTGCTGGCGTGCCGATGTGTCCACGACCCTTAAAGTCCAAGGCCCGTTGAGTCCAAAATATTGGACTCAGTGGATCGTAGACTCAAAGGGGCGCTAGTAAAAATGTCATGTGACTGAGTCCAAGGCTCTTTATGTCCAAGGTCCGTTGTGTCCAAGCTCTGTTGCGCGTCCACGGCCTTCTAGTGTCCATGCCTTTCAATTGTTTACACGTTTCAGTGTGTGCATTTAACTGAGTGTGTGCCA
>JADBJO010007786.1:51052-56052 GCA_016801955.1 Conus betulinus
GATTATCAAAATCTGTTCCATCTTAACTTGGATACGTAACAGAGGTAATAAAATGTCGTACACAATTAGTGTAATACCATCCTAATCAAATGTTTGATGATTTTGCCTCTGCAAAATTGAAGAACTTAAAAAAAAAAAAAAGTAAATTACTTGCTCAACAAAGCAATAGTTACAGCGAAATGTCAACAATGTGGTAAAGAAACTGAACTTTGATGAGTAACAACACTACATGGACATTTGCAGGAATGCTTGTCTATTTTGTGTTTTTCAAACTTAGAAATTGATAAGGCTTAATGACAGTAAGTAATAGCAAAAAATATAAAGATCTCTTACTGCTTTTCATTCTTTGCTAACTAAAACATTAAACAGTTTTTTTAAAATAGAAAACAAAGACTAAAACTTCTAGTCCTTTTTTGCTTTAACATCTTTTGGCAACTGAAACTGAAACAGGGAAAAAGTTTGAATGAAAGCAATTATAGCAGACATATAAAGATCCCTTCCTGCTTTTTCATTCTTTGCTAACTGAAACATTGAAAAAAGGTTTTACTGGAAATCAACAACTAAAAGTGATAGTTCTTTTTTCTTTTACATCTCTTGCTAACTGATACATTGAAAAGGTTTTACTGGAAATCAACAGCTAAAAGATATAGTCCTTTTTTTCTTTTACATCTCTTGCTAACTGAACTGATACATTGAAAAGGTTTTACTGGAAATCAACAGCTAAAGTGATAGTTCTTTTTTCTTTTACATCTCTTGCTAACTGATACATTGAAAAGGCATTAATGAAAAGAATTACTGTGATGGCAGAAATGTAAAGATTCCGTACAAAAAAAATTAACAACAGTATGATGCTTCAGAAACATTGTCTTTTTTCATATTTTTGAAATTCTGCGAAAATATCAGGCAGACCTAATTGCCCGAGCGACAGCCTCCCATATGAATTCAAATCTCGCGCTCCTCCTTCTTGATACTGGGTCTTGAGGTGCTGGATGCGATTCTCAAGAACACGCCACTTTTTCTTCGTCTCAGAGGTGGGGCATCACTCTCACTCTCTGCTGCAGTGAGCAGATTTTCTGCAACTGACTGGCGATCTTTCAGTTGCCTCAAAAAGTTCCATAGTGAAGGATGACGAACTTCAATGGCCTCATTCAGAGTGCGATGGTAGCTTATGACAAACAATAGATGTATTATTATTGGTAATTAAAGGATGTCATTTTTGTGACCTATTGTAAACTCTAGTCTGGGCAGTAGGCAGGTCTTTAGACCTGCATGGGTAGATTGGCGACCCCAACCTCCATGAGTCTCCCAACCACGGGTAAATGGGTCCTGCTGCCTTGCAGGCTGGCCTATGCTCCACCGGGAGCGATGGGCATAATGACGATGATGCCTTGCAGGCTGACCTATTTCCATCGGGAGCGATGGGCATAATGACGATGATGCCTTGCAGGCTGACCTATGTTCCACCGGGAGCGATGGGCATAATGACGATGATGCCTTGCAGGCTGGCCTATGTTCCATCGGGAGCGATGGGCATAATGACGATGATGCCTTGCAGGCTGGCCTATGTTCCATCGGGAGCGATGGGCATAATGACGATGATGCCTTGCAGGCTGGCCTATGTTCCATCGGGAGCGATGGGCATAATGACGATGATGCCTTGCAGGCTGGCCTATGCTCCACCGGGAGCGATGGGCATAATGACGATGATGCCTTGCAGGCAGGCCTATGTTCCATCGGGAGCGATGGGCATAATGACGATGATGCCTTGCAGGCGATGGGCCTATGACGATGCAGGCTGGCCCACCGGGAGCGATGTTCCATAATGATGGGCATAATGACGATGATGCCTTGCAGGCTGACCTATGTTCCATCGGGAGCGATGGGCATAATGACGATGATGCCTTGCAGGCTGGCCTATGTTCCACCGGGAGCGATGGACATAATGACGATGATGCCTTGCAGGCTGGCCTATGTTCCCATCGGGAGCGATGGGCATAATGACGATGATGCCTTGCAGGCTGGCCTATGTTCCACCGGGAGCGATGGGGCATAATGACGATGATGCCTTGCAGGCTGACTTTGAAAAGGCAAAGGCTACGGGAGTAAACCCCTAACGAAAAAATCCGGAATGGAGCCCCTAAGACGGCTTGGTGGTGAACTCCATCATCACTCCGGCAGCTCCTACAGTCCAGTCGTGGTCAAGATGTTATGCACTGCATCCCTCTTGGCAATAGCGGCTCGGACCGAGAGGGGGGTCATGGTGCTTGGGCAACCCATGGCCTCCATATACTTCTTTGCCCAGGATTCATTGACTCCCCTCCTCTCCACCTCTCCTTTCCCAAGTCCTGGGGCGACAGACGAGTGGCGACGGTGGCAGGTGGGAGATGTCACTGGGAGCTGCTAGTCATGGACCTGCACTCAGGCGGTCAGGGCAGGATGGTCGACACTCTACTCACCGGGGCAAGAGTAGGTTTCGGCAGCCACCTTGGCAATAGAGCAGCCCTATTCAGGGATAGCACTGCTCCCCCCTCATGGGGAGGGGCCTAGAAAATGTGGCCTAAAGGAACCTTGCCTCAACCCATCCTGTCAGCATACCGCAGCTGACTGGACATCTAAGAACGCGGGTCGAACTCATTCAAAAAGATCTACCACAAAGAAGAATGCAAGCGTGTGTTGGAGTCTGGAACATCTGGACTCTAATGGACAACAGGAGGAGCGACAGACCAGAGCGTCAAACAGCACTTGTGGGCCAAGAACTAAAACGTTACAAAGTTGATATTGCGGAATTCAGCGAGACGCGCCTGGCAGACACTGGAGAAATCACAGAAGAAAGAGCTGGATACCTTCTTCTGGACAGGGAGGCCCCTGGAGGATAAAAGAGAAGCAGGAGTGGGCTTTGCCATCCGCACCTCACTGGTCAAGAACCTAGAGTCTCTCCCAAAGGGCACTGGTGATCGTCTGATGACTTTGAGACTGCCTCTCCAAGGAAAGCAGCACCTGACACTCATCAGTGTGTACGCCCCCACCATGACCTACACCCAAGAACAGAAGGAACTATTCTACCAGAGCCTCACAAGCTTGCTACGCAGTATCCCAAAGGATGACAAGCTTTTACTTCTTGGGGACTTCAACGCTCTTGTGGGCAGGGACTCCCAGTCTTGGCCGAATATCATCGGACTGCATGGAGTGGGACAGGAAAACTCAAACGGCCAGCTGCTTCTTACACTCTGCGCCGAGTTTGGTTTGAGCATCACAAACACACTGTTCCAGCTGCCGGACATCCACAAGGCCACCTGGATGCACCCTCGCTTCAGACACTGGCACTTGATCGACTATGTGATCACTAGGCGGCGTGACATCCAGGATGTCCACATCACAAGAGCAATGAGGGGAACGGACTGCTGGACTAACTACCTGCTGCTGAGGTGCTCTTCTTCTCCATCGCTAGCACCCACAGACGCCGGAAAGCTGACATCGAGAAGAAGCTGGATGTCCAGAAACTGAATGACCCAATGACAAGGGAAACCTTCGTGACCGACCTTGCAAACCAGCTCAATAAATTACCAGATGATGTTGACTCAGAAAAGGCCTGGGTAAACTTCAGAAACGTAGTCTACGACTCTGCCCAGCTGTCTCTGGGGCACCCAAAGAGGAAACACCAGGACTGGTTTGACAGCAACAACACGCAGATCGGCAGACTGCTACAGCAAAAGCACGAAGCCCACACAACCCGGTTCAACGACAAGGGATCAACAGCCAGGCATGATCGTCTCAAGCATCTAAGAGGCAAGGTCCAGGCTGAGCTGACACAGATGTAGGACAAATGGTGGAAAGAGAAGGCTGCAGAGTTACAACAGTACGCTGATGAGCACAACTCCAAGAAGTTCTTTGCAGCCTGAAGACTGTCTATGGCCCCTCCTCCAAAGCCATGGCGCCTGTACGGACAACTGATGGCACTCTGCTCACTGACAAGAGTGACATTGCACAGCGGTGGTGTGACCACTTCAGCCAGCTTCTGAATAGACCATCTCAGATTGATCAGCAAGCTATCCGAAACATGCTCCAACGTCCAGTTTTGACATCACTTGACGACCCACCGACTAAAGAGGAAACCCAGAAGGCGATCAAGCAGCTCCAAATCGGAAAGGCATCGGGCCCTGATGGCATTCCCCCTGAGATCTTCAAGGTTGGTGGAGAGGCCATGGTCGACAAGCTAACTGAGCTGATGCAGATGCACAGTACCACAAGACTTTGAGGATGCCAGCATCATCCACCTGTAAAAGAACAAGGGCGACAGAGCATCATGCGACAACCACAGACGCATCTCACTATTGAGCATAGCAGGAAAGATTATTGCCCGTGTCATCCTGAATCGCATCATACACACCACTTGCTGGATGATGTCGTCTCTGAGAGCCAGTGTGGCTTCAGGAGCAACAGGGGACAATCGACATGATCTTCGCTGTTCACCAGCTGCAAGAGAAGTGCAGGGAACAGAATCAGAACCTCTACATCCTCTCTGACAAAGGCTTTCGACACCGTCAGTCGCGAGGGTCTGTGGGCTATACTGTCCAAACTTGCTGCTGCCCACTGAAGGTTGTCAAGATTATACGATCCTTCCATGACGGCATGATGGCTCGTGTAGTGGAAAACAGCACTGTGTCTGACCCCTTCGCCGTATCCAAGGAAGTGAAGCAAGGATGTGTGCTGGCACCAACCCTATTCAGCCTCATGTTCGCCACAATGCTATTCTCTGCTCTCTCTAGTACCAACGCGGGGATCTCTGTCCGCTACAGATGTGATGGCCGCTTTCTTCGACTTAAGGCGCCTGAAGGACAGAACAAAAGTTCTTGAGGCCCTTGTGAGAGACTTCCTGTTTTGCCGATGATGACTGTGCACTCGCAGCACTCAACGAACCAGACCTGCAAGAGCTTGCCAGTTGCCTGTCTATATAGCAGCAAAGGCTTTTGGCTTGACGATCAGCCTGCGGAAGCCAGAAG
>JADBJO010007786.1:61052-65114 GCA_016801955.1 Conus betulinus
AAAATTCAAAAACTTTTGTAATGCTAAGAACATTCGTTCAGCTCCACCAGTTCCACCTATGACAGTCAGTGATGTTTACAAAGCTTTATGCCAATTAAAGCAGACAGGAAGTCGCGGACTTAACGGTATTGATGGAAAGATTCTGACACTATCAGCACCTGTTATATGTGAAACTCTTACCTACATTTACAATTTATGCATTGATAAATGCCACTTTCCTGCTCGGTTCAAAGTTGCAAAAATAATACCCATTTTCAAATCTGGAGACAAATCTGATCCATCGAACTATAGACCTGTATCTATTTTGCTAGTTCTTTCAAAGCCCTTGGAAAAAAAAAAAAACAACACACTAACTAACATCTTTGTCACCATTTTGACTCCAACCTACTAAATAAAAATTAATCGGGGTTCAGGAAACATCATTCTTGTCATACAGCACTTACAAATCTAGTGGATCAATGGCTATCCAATATTAATGAAAATAAATATCGTGTGGCGCACTGTACGTTGATTTTTCAAAGGCGTTTGATGTGATTGACCACAAATTGTTATGCAGGAAGCTTTTATCATATGGTATAGCAGGAAATACCTTCCATCTAATCACATCATTCCTAGAAGACCGTCAACAAATCGTTTGTGTCAACAACAATTTATCAGAGAAGCTACCTATCCAACATGGCATACCCCAGGGTTCTATGTTAGGCCCGTTGCTGTTCTCAGTTTATATAAATGATCTCCCTCTTTATACTGGGGATTCATGTGAACTCTTTTGTGATGATACCACTGTCCATACAAGCAGCTCCAGCTTAGAAGCTGTTTTCACCTCATTACAGAAGAATGCTGATATCTTGTAATTGGTGTAATGTAAATCACATGTCACTGAATCCTAACAAAACAAAACTAATGATGATAACAACAAGGCAGAGCAGAGAAACAAAAAACATAACCACACAGCCTCTATCTGTTTTTTGTCATAATCAGGAAATTGAAGTGGTGGATAACCATCGAGTTCTAGGCGTATATGTTGATAATAATCTCTCTTGGTCTTATCACCTTCCTAGTTTATGTAAATCAATATGCAGACAAACATATCAGCTGTGCAGGATTAAGCATTTCTTAAAAACTTTCATGCCAGTAAATTATTCCTACATGCACATATCATCTCTTCAATCAAATATTGTTCAACACTATTTGATTCTGCTGGTGCTAATGCCATGAAACCTCTTACGAGTGTCTACAAAAGAGCATTTAAAGCAGTTCTATCAAAATCATCTAGTCTTAGTGAAATGGGAATTATACTAAAGCAGGGCCCTTCCGCTAAAAGAAATGTTTGCTGTCAACAAATGTCTGCTAATGCAAAAAATTGCGTCGGCTTTAGCACCACGAACTCTTCAGTCTAAATTTAACAAAAACCCGAGGGATTCAACCAAATTCCAGGTTCCCACCTAGAATAGATCTATGCACATCACACTTATCTTACTCTGGTAGTGTGGTTTGGAATTCACTTCCACTATATTTCCGATGCACCCAAAATGCAGAATCCTTCAGGGAAAACCTAATTACACATTTCACAGCAGGTCATTGCTATTAGGGATAAAATACATATACCAGAGCACACCCTTTTGTTTTGCTGTATATTAAATTGATACGCCGCTTCCTTTCTTAAACCAGATAATGATAAATTGAGAGATATGGTTACCATTGGTTTTATTAATGACTGTAATTATATCATGATGAATGAATGTCGTGATCACTGACTTTACTGATTCATTGTCACTAACTGATTGATGTCTTAGTACTTTTGATTTATTGAAACACTGTATCTACATGATGATAAATGTGTGCCCTGCCCTGGTAACTGTTGATTACATTGATGTATTGTTGCTTGTTATTCAACTTTTTAGAGTAATGTTTAGCATATATTATTTTTGGATAAGAAAATTTAGAAAAATCATTCTCTCTTCTCTCTCTCTCTCTCTCTCTCTCTCTCTCTCTCTCTCTCTCTCTCTCTCTCTCTCTCTCTCTCTCTCTCTCTCTCTCTCTCTCTCTGTATTTATGGCTGCGTATTGATGTATTGTCACTGAGTTTATAATCATAAGTCTTAGTCGCCATTATCTTAGTAGGGTAGCGTATGAAACAGTTCAAGAAGAAAAAAAAATGAGGGAGGGGGGGGGATTAGAAGATTATGATGGCATCTCTTCTCTCTCTCTCTCTCTCTCTCTCTCTCTCTCTCTCTCTCTCTCTCACTCACTCACACACACACACACACACACACACACACACACACACACACACACACACACACGCGCGCGCGCGCTTGCACATACGCGCACGCACACATACACATCATGATAATAATTGTTATGACTATTGACGCTAGGACTTTGTTGTTGCTAACTGATAATTGATTGTAATAGTACTCGTTCTTGTCTTGCCTTGTAACCACATCGTGTAACTGTTTAAGGGGAAAAAAAATGTTGATATTACTGATGCATTGTATTTGTCTAATTATCATCCTTAGCAGCTTGCTGTATGTTAATATTGTACAAAAGGAATGTAACTCTCTCTCTCTCTCTCTCTCTCTCTCTCTCTCTCTCTCTCTCTCTCTCTCTCTCTCTCTCTCTCTCTCTCTCTCTCTCCCTTCGATAGGAGGATCGCTTGTTCTATGTCTGTGTTTGCTGATTTTTTTTCTTTGAAATTAAGTTCTTTATTTTTGTTTGTTGTTGCAATTGCGTGTCTGGTTTTCCCTTTAAAATCATCCATGCCTTAGATGTTAGTGGATGAACAACTTATCAACTTTTAATGCATGTGTGAAGATATGTGTGTTTGTTACAATTTTTTGCACAACGAAACGAACTCGTTGCACTGATTGAAAAGACGCCATGAATCATCCACCAAGCCCCCATCTAGATGTTCAACTGGAGAGTTGAACGAGGTGAACGTTCCCCCATGAAGAGGAATCATGTAAACCAACATCGGTTGAATGAACTACCACCACCACAATTGTAAACTGGACACTAATCATGCTTGGCGTAATTCGCATGTTTACAGTGCAAAATTGGAAACAGCGGATATGGCATGTAAAAAAAAAAAAAAAAACAACCAAAAAAAAACCAAAACAGCAACAACAACACATAAAAGCACACACGCATCACATGCATCTCTATTTCTCTCTCTCTCTTCTCTTCTCTCTCTCTCTCTCTCTCTCTCTCTCTCTCTCTCTCTCTCTCTCTCTCTCTCTCTCTCTCGCATCAAACATGCATCCCACAAACCAAAGCACATGTAGATGTGTGCATATGCATGCCCTTACACATTCCCTAAAACCCACAAACACACACTCTCTCTCTCTCTCTCTCTCTCTCTCTCTCTCTCTCTCTATCTCTCTCTCTCTCTCTCACCCCGCCCCTTCTTCAGCTCTTTCCAGTTATTCCAAATAAAGACAGAAGAAAGAATGACTGTACGACACAATGATTGGTTTACCATAATCTACCGCTCTTTCAATCTTCTCAAATTGGATGATGGCAACTTTCCTCGTTTTCTTTCTCGCTTTTTTTTTTCTTTTTCTTTCTTTTTTTTTTTCTTTGTCAGTTTGCTCCCTCGCTTACCATCATCATCGCCGTTGAATTCATCCTATCCGTGTCACGACAATAAGTGGCAACTCAAAAGAAAGGGGGATTTGTTTTTTTAGAGAGAGAGAAAAGAGAAAAAAAAGAGATTTCCCCCCTCCGAAAGACAAAACAAAAAAAAAAAAAAAAAAAAGTCAAAAAATAAACACCCCTCCGCAAATAACAAATTAAAACAAAAATAACAAAAAAAAAAACCAAAAAAAAATCAAAACAAATAAACAACCAAAAAAAAACAACACAAAACACATCAGAGAGCGACCCACTCCTTGCTGACAACCAGGAAAAAAAACCCCACGCGGCCCCCTACAGATGTGCATTAGCGTTCCACAATCCTTGCTGTTTGACTCAGGAAAAGTGACGGAATTATGAAGCCACGAAGCCCCCATCAGATGTTACATTGGAGAGTTTGGACGACATGAACGTTTCGTTGAGCAGA
>JADBJO010007786.1:67175-77175 GCA_016801955.1 Conus betulinus
GTAAACGTGTGGGATAGGATAAGGACATCGTATCTTTAAGTTGAATACGATGTTTTTGCAGGCTTGGCGCTTCTGGTCCAATTCCTGCCAACGCTTTTCGAAGCCACTTGCTCCTTTGTGGACAGCAAGTCGCCAGGCACTGCAGTCTGTGGCAAGTGTTTCCCAGCCCTGAAACGGGATGCCACAGGATGCCAGTGATACTTTCAGGCAGTCCTTGAAACGTTTGAGTGGCCGCCCAGTGTTTCTTGTTCCAGCTGCCAGCTCAGAAAAGAAGACCATTTTTGGAAGTCGCGTGTCGTCCATTCATACCACATGCCAACCCACCTAACTGTGCTTTGATGATCAGCGCCTCGATACCAGGCATCTTTGCACCGCGAAGCACTTTTGTGTTGGAAATCCTGTCCTCTGAATGTGTGTGACCACAAATTAATTTCTCAAATTGATAATAAAGTTTACTTGACTTGACTTGACTTGACTTGACTCCCAGGAGATGCCATGATCTTACACAGGCAGCAGAGGTGGAGCTGATCCAGAGTCTTCAGTTGTTTCATGTACAGTGTCCAGGTCTCACAGCTGGAGAGCAGCGAGATGACAACGACTGCTCTGTAGACTGCCAGCTTGGTACTTTGAGTGATGCCACGCTCTCCCCACACTCTCTTCCAAAGCCTGCCGAAGGAAGCTCCTGCTTGTGCTAGTCTGTTCGACACTTCTTTATCCAAGCCACACGATGAAGACAAGCAGCTCTCCAAGTAGTTGTAGCTGTCAACATTGTTCAGGGTCGTGTCCTCGATCACGATCTTTGGTTCTGGGGAAGAAAGGCCAGGTGCTGGCTGGAGCATCACTTCTGGCTTCTGCAGGCTGATCGTCAAGCCAAAAGCCTTTGCTGCTATAGACAGGCAACTGGCAAGCTCTTGCAGGTCTGGTTCATTGAGTGCTGCGAGTGCACAGTCATCGGCAAACAGGAAGTCTCTCACAAGGGCCTCAAGAACTTTTGTTCTGTCCTTCAGGCGCCTTAAGTCGAAGAAGCGGCCATCACATCTGTAGCGGACAGAGATCCCCGCGTTGGTACTAGAGAGAGCAGAGAATAGCATTGTGGCAAACATGAGGCTGAATAGGGGGTTGGTGCCAGCACACATCCTTGCTTCACTTCCTTGGATACGGCGAAGGGGTCAGACACAGTGTCGTTTTCCACTACACGAGCCACCATGCCGTCATGGAAGGATCGTATAATCTTGACAACCTTCAGTGGGCAGCCAAGTTTGGACAGTATAGCCCACAGACCCTCGTGACTGACGGTGTCGAAAGCCTTTGTCAGAGAGGATGTAGAGGTTCTGATTCTGTTCCCTGCACTTCTCTTGCAGCTGGTGAACAGCGAAGATCATGTCGATTGTCCCCCCTTTTGCTCCTGAAGCCATACTGGCTCTCAGAAACGACATCATCCAGCAAGTGGTGTATGATGCGATTCAGGATGACACGGGCAGTAATCTTTCCTGCTATGCTCAATAGTGAGATGTCTCTGTGGTTGTCGCATGATGCTCTGTCGTCCTTGTTCTTTTACAGGTGGATGATGCTGGCATCCTCAAAGTCTTGTGGTACTGCTCCCTCACCCCAGAACTGCTGCATCAGCTCAGTTAGCTTGTCGACCATGGCCTCTCCACCAACCTTGAAGATCTCAGGGAGAATGCCATCAGGGGCCCGATGCCTTTCCGATTTGGAGCTGCTTGATCCCTTCTGGGTTTCCTCTTTAGTCGGTGGGTCGTCACGTGATGTCAAAACTGGACGTTGGAGCATGTTTCGCATAGCTTGCTGATCAATCTGAGATGGTCTTTCAGAAGCTGGCTGAAGTGGTCACACCACCGCTGTGCAATGTCACTCTTGTCAGTGAGCAGAGTGCCATCAGTTGTCCGTACAGGCGCCATGGCTTTGGAGGAGGGGCCATAGACAGTCTTCAGGCTTGCAAAGAACTTCTTGGAGTTGTGCTCATCAGCGTACTGTTGTAACTCTGCAGCCTTCTCTTTCCACCATTTGTCCTACATCTGTGTCAGCTCAGCCTGGACCTTGCCTCTTAGATGCTTGAGACGATCATGCCTGGCTGTTGATCCCTTGTCGTTGAACCGGGTTGTGTGGGCTTCGTGCTTTTGCTGTAGCAGTCTGCCGATCTGCGTGTTGTTGCTATCAACCAGTCCTGGAGTTTCCTCTTTGGGTGCCCCAGAGAGACAGCCTGGCAGAGTCGTAGACTGCGTTTCTGAAGTTTACCCAGGTCTTTTCTGAGTCAACATCATCTGGTAATTTATTGAGCTGGTTGCAAGGTCGGTCACGAAGGTTTCCCTTGTCATTGTCATTGGGTCATTCAGTTTCTGGACATCCAGCTTCTTGTTGCTGTCAGCTTTCCGGCGTCTGTGGGTGCTAGCGATGGAGAAGAAGAGCACCACAGCAGCAGGTAGTTAGTCCAGCAGTCCGTTCCCCTCATTGCTCTTGTGATGTGGACATCCTGGATGTCACGCCGCCTAGTGATCACATAGTCGATCAAGTGCCAGTGTCTGAAGCGAGGGTGCATCCAGGTGGCCTTGTGGATGTCCGGCAGCTGGAACAGTGTGTTTGTGATGCTCAAACCAAACTCGGCGCAGAGTGTAAGAAGCAGCTGGCCGTTTTGAGTTTTCCTGTCCCACTCCATGCAGTCCGATGATATTCGGCCAAGACTGGGAGTCCCTGCCCCACAGAGCGTTGAAGTCCCCAAGAAGTAAAAGCTTGTCATCCTTTGGGATACTGCGTAGCAAGCTTGTGAGGCTCTGGTAGAATAGTTCCTTCTGTTCTTGGGTGTAGGTCATGGTGGGGGCGTACACACTGATGAGTGTCAGGTGCTGCTTTCCTTGGAGAGAGGCAGTCTCAAAGTCATCAGACGATCACCAGTGCCCTTTGGGAGAGACTCCAGGTTCTTGACCAGTGAGGTGCGGATGGCAAAGCCCACTCCTGCTTCTCTTTTATCCTCCAGGGGCCTCCCTGTCCAGAAGAAGGCGTATCCAGCTCTTTCTTCTGTGATTTCTCCAGTGTCTGCCAGGCGCGTCTCGCTGAGCGCCGCAATATCAGCTTTGTAACGTTTTAGTTCTTGGCCTACAAGTGCTGTTTGACGCTCTGGTCTGTCGCTCCTCCTGTTGTCCATTAGAGTCCAGATGTTCCAGACTCCAACACACGCTTTTTCTTTGTGGTAGATCTTTTTGAATGAGTTCGACCGCGTTCTTAGATGTCCAGTCAGCTGCGGTATGCTGACAGGATGGGTTGAGGCAAGGTTCCTTTAGGCCACATTTTCTAGGCCCCTCCCATGAGGGGGGAGCAGTGCTATCCCTGAATAGGGCTGCTCTATTGCCAAGGTGGCTGCCGAAACCTACTCTTGCCCCGGTGAGTAGAGTGTCGACCATCCTGCCCTGACCGCCTGAGTGCAGGTCCATGACTAGCAGCTCCCAGTGACATCTCCCACCTGCCACCGTCGCCACTCGTCTGTCGCGCCCCAGGACTTGGGAAAGGAGAGGTGGAGGTGGAGTCAATGAATCCTGGGCAAAGAAGTATATGGAGGCCATGGGTTGCCCAAGCACCATGACCCCCCTCTTGGTCCGAGCCGCTATTGCCAAGAGGGATGCAGTGCATAACATCTTGACCACGACTGGACTGCAGGAGCTGCCGCAGTGATGATGATGGAGTTCACCACCAAGCCGTCTTAGGGGCTCCATTCCGGATGTTTCGTTAGGGGTTTACCCCCGTAGCCTTTGCCTTTTCAAAGTCAGCCTGCAAGGCATCATCGTCATTATGCCCATCGCTCCCGATGGAACATAGGCCAGCCCTGCGAGGCATCATCGTCATTATGCCCATCGCTCCCCGGTGGAACATAGGCCAGCCTGCGAGGCATCATCGTCATTATGCCCATCGCTCCCGGTGGAACATAGGCCAGCCTGCAAGGCATCATCGTCATTATGCCCATCGCTCCCGGTGGAACATAGGCCAGCCTGCAAGGCATCATCGTCATTATGCCCATCGCTCCCGGTGGAACATAGGCCAGCCTGCAAGGCATCATCGTCATTATGCCCATCGCTCCCGGTGGAACATAGGCCAGCCTGCAAGGCATCATCGTCATTATGCCCATCGCTCCCGGTGGAACATAGGCCAGCCTGCAAGGCATCATCGTCATTATGCCCATCGCTCCCGGTGGAACATAGGCCAGCCTGCAAGGCATCATCGTCATTATGCCCATCGCTCCCGGTGGAACATAGGCCAGCCTGCAAGGCATCATCGTCATTATGCCCATCGCTCCCGTGGAACACATAGGCCAGCCTGCAAGGCATCATCATCGTCATTATGCCCATCGCTCCCGGTGGAACATAGGCCAGCCTGCAAGGCATCATCGTCATTATGCCCATCGCTCCCGGTGGAACATAGGCCAGCCTGCAAGGCATCATCGTCATTATGCCCATCGCTCCCGGTGGAACATAGGCCAGCCTGCAAGGCATCATCGTCATTATGCCCATCGCTCCCGGTGGAACATAGGCCAGCCTGCAAGGCATCATCGTCATTATGCCCATCGCTCCCGGTGGAACATAGGCCAGCCTGCAAGGCATCATCGTCATTATGCCCATCGCTCCCGGTGGAACATAGGCCAGCCTGCAAGGCATCATCGTCATTATGCCCATCGCTCCCGATGGAACATAGGCCAGCCTGCAAGGCATCATCGTCATCGTCCCATATGCCCATCGCTCCCATCGCTCCCGGGAAACATAGGCCAGCCTGCAAGGCATCATCGTCATTATGCCCATCGCTCCCGTGGAACATAGGCCAGCCTGCAAGGCATCATCGTCATTATGCCCATCGCTCCCGGTGGAGCATAGGCCAGCCTGCAAGGCAGCAGGACCCATTTACCCGTGTTGGGAGACTCATGGAGGTTGGGGTCGCCAATCTACCCATGCAGGTCTAAAAGACCTGCCTACTGCCCAGACTAGAGTTTACAATAGGTCACAAAAATGACATCCTTTAATTACCAATAATACATTTATTGTTTGTCATAAGCTACCATCGCACTCTGAATGAGGCCATTGAAGTTCGTCATCCTTCACTATGGAACTTTTTGAGGCAACTGAAAGATCGCCAGTCAGTTGCAGAAAATCTGCACTGCAGCAGAGAGTGATGCCCCACCTCTGAGACGAAGAAAGTGGCGTGTTCTGAGAGAATCGCATCCAGCACCTCAAGACCCAGTATCAAGAAGGAGCGCGAGATTTGAATTCATATTGGAAGGCTGTCGCTCGGGCAATTAGGTCTGCCTGATATTTTCGCAGAATTTCAAAAATATGAAAAAAGACAATGTTCTGAAGCATCATACTGTTGTTAATTTTTTTTGTACGAATCTTTACATTTCTGCCATCACATCACAATGTATCAGTCTTTTTCATTTAAGCCTTTTCAATGTATCAGTTAGCAAGAGATGTAAAAGAAAAAAGGACTATATCTTTTAGCTGTTGATTTCCAGTAAAACCTTTTCAATGTATCAGTTAGCAAGAGATGTAAAAGAAAAAAAAGAACTATCACTTTTAGTTGTTGATTTCCAGTAAAACCTTTTCAATGTTTCAGTTAGCAAAGAATGAAAAGCAGGAAGGGATCTTTATATGTCTGCTATTAATTGCTTTCATTCAAACTTTTTCCCTGTTTCAGTTGCCAAAAGATGTTAAAGCAAAAAGGACTAGAAGTTTTAGTCTTTGTTTCTATTTTAAAAAAAACTGTTTAATGTTTTAGTTAGCAAAGAATGAAAAGCAGTAAGAGATCTTTATATTTTTGCTATTACTTACTGTCATTAAGCCTTATCAATTTCTAAGTTTGAAAAACACAAAATAGACAAGCATTCCTGCAAATGTCCATGTAGTGTTGTTACTCATCAAAGTTCAGTTTCTTTACCACATTGTTGACATTTCGCTGTAACTATTGCTTTGTTGAGCAAGTAATTTACTTTTTTTTTTTTTTTTTAGTTCTTCAATTTTGCAGAGGCAAAATCATCAAACATTTGATTAGGATGGTATTACACTAATTGTGTACGACATTTTATTACCTCTGTTACGTATCCAAGTTAAGATGGAACAGATTTTGATAATCACTGATTATAAACTGATATTTCTTTGTAAATATGTCGAAGCGTACCCGTATCAAAGTTACAGTGTGCATGTGTGTGTGTGTGTGTGTGTGTGTGTGTGTGTGTGTGTGTGTGTGTGTGTGTGTGTGTGTGTGTGTGTGTGTGTGTGTGTGTGCGCGCGCCTTTACTCAAGCACGCAGATATCTTCCTTCAAGGAATCAAGTCAGTGGATAAAAGAAAGAACATTTGAATGACATAACGAAATAAAGATGTCGGGTCTTACCTGGTTTTAATCACGCATCTCACACTCTCTCAATCATGTCTCAAGCAATCCTCAGGTAGACCCATTCCAATTCATCACTCTTACGCAGACAGACACAATTCCCCAAACTCCAGGCCCTCACACACACAAACGGAGAGGGGAACGCACAGTGACATGTTACGTCCCAAATTGTCGTGGCTTCCCAAATTGTCGCAGCGACAATCTGGTATGGCCCAAATCGTCGCAGCGACAATTTGGGATGAATCATATATCCTAAGTTGACGTGGTAATTTTTGGTATTCTAATATCAAATTGGTCTGTCGCATAGAGCACCATTTGGTCTTGAAAAACCATTTTGTACTCGAGTTGCTCAATACCAAATTTGGTTGTCCCCGTGAAAATTGATGAAAATTCACGAGGGTTTAACGTCTCACGTGCAAACTCAATTAACCCGGTGCATATCGGGGACGCTGATTAGACAAGTGAATGTGCTGCCACACTGAGAGAGCAGCTGCAGAGCTCTAGCTTCTACCCCACCCAGTCACATTATACTGACACCAAGCCGACCAGTTTGGGGGGCGATGAACTCCACAGCCTCATACAGAAGAGAAAAATTCGAGCCCTGAGCGGACTCGAACCCCCGACCGTCTGCACTGGAGGCCACCGCTCTCCACTGAGCTACATCCCGCCCCCGTTTGGCCTCGTTGAGCACCAGTTTGGTATTCATGTTCAAACACCTTTGTATGCATTAGAATACCAAAATGGTGCTCTACAGAACGTTATGTCAGTATAGACATTCCAAGGGTGTTGGCCCGCACTTTGCATCAAATGTAACACCTAATGCAAAGTGCGCCCTACACTTTGCATCATCAATGTAGTGCAAAGCCTGGGGCGTGCCCCGTACTTTGCATCATACTGATTCAAAGTGCGTAGATGTGGCCGATATTATCGGAATTTTGGGCGAGAAAAAACGGGCTTGGACCATAACTGGCTTGGACCATAATGGCTGCCTCCCCACTACAAAGTTTCAATTCAATCATGATGATTATTATAGTTACGGTTAAAGCACAAAGTTATCATATTGCTACATTGATGCAGAGTGCGGTTTTATGTTCGATGCACTTTGTATTAGTTGAAACATTTGATGCAAAGTGTGGGCCAACAAAGGTCAATGTAATTGAGACTACTCTTTGTGCTGCAGAAGTACTGTCAGGCCAGATTGGAACGCTACTCAAGGGTCTTTGAAGACAAGGGTCCCCTATCATCATCAATCAATCTATCTATCTATCTATCTATCTATCTATCTATCTATCTATCTATCTATCTATCTATCTCTATCTATCTATCTATCTTCAGAGATGTAAATACACAGTCTCTCAGTCGTGCAGTCATACACCGTGTCTGGTACCTTAAACAAAATACGTGCACTTCAGGTCCAATTTCTCGCAACGATGACAGATTGGGCAGCAGCGACAATTTGGTTGTATGGTTCATTCCAAATTGTCGCTGCGACAATTTGGGAAGCTGCGACAATTGGGACGTAACAGTGACAGGAAGTGTACATTTTTTTTTTTTTGGATTCACACAGGGGTTCATTCTCACAGAATATTGGAAAGTTTGGTGGGTCAGGATGGCCAACGATCAACTGGGTCTAGATGACCTGTTTTTCTGGTACAGTCTGAAAAATATGTGGTCAGGTTAATCTAGTGGTCTGTGGTCAATCTGGGTTGTCTTTGTGTTTGATCAGTCTGAGTGACCAGTGGTCAGTTCGCAGTCTGATTCACAAGCACATAGATTGAGCACTAATCAATCTGCATGAACAGTGATCAGTCTGGGTAGTCTGAATGACCTGTGGCCCCTTTGGTCCGTCCAGTTGGCGAGTTTGATCGCAAGAATGAATGACCAGTGGTCAGACTAGTTAGTCTGAGTTTTCCATTTCTATGAGGTTTAACATTAATGTCCCATGCGCTAAACGTGTAAGATGGCACTGATTGTAGGCAGGAAAGCAAACACGCCGACGCACGAATGCATGCACGTACACACACACACACACACACACACACACACACACACACACACACATTTCTATGGGGTTTAACACACACAATGCGCACACACACACACACACACACACACACACACACACACACACACACACACACACACACACGTAACACCACCCCTAAATCACATGCATGCACGGACTATGTTTGTGTTGCTGCTTGATAAATTATAAGCTCCCCTGACATGAAACATGCATCACAATTCACAGTGGCACACACTCAGTTAAATGCACACACTGAAACGTGTAAACAATTGAAAGGCATGGACACTAGAAGGCCGTGGACGCAACAGAGCTTGGACACAACGGACCTTGGACATAAAGAGCCTTGGACTCAGTCACATGACATTTTTACTAGCGCCCTTTGAGTCTACGATCCGCTGAGTCCAATATTTTGGACTCAACGGGCCTTGGACTTTAAGGGTCGTGGACACATCGGCACGCCAGCACCCGATACGACCACGGCCCGTGTGTGTCCATTTGGACGTATCGGGGCGTGGACGTATTGGGCCGTGGACGCGCATCGTCAATTAATGTTTTGCTAGTGGGCGTTACACGGGTGGACATGTCCATAATTTGGGATAAGTTGTACGAAGGAGTTCTCTCTGACCATGATGTTTGGCATTTCAATAAATCAATGTTGAAATCCCCTAAAATAATGAATTCTGTAGCATCAAGTGATGCTGCATCCATCATGGCCATAAGCTTGTCCATCCAATCAGCAATTTCTGCTGGGTTTCGATAGATAAATCCGATTTTGATGGGTTTCGTTCACACTTCAACCTGATTATTAGCCAAACTGCTTCAATTCCAAAACTTTCAAGTTCATATAAACGTTGCGCATTTAATGTTTCATGAATGTAAATTAATATGCCCGTAGTTTTGGATTCGGTGGGATCTCTGCGTACGATATTGTAGCCGGAGCTTAAGACAGTGGCATCAGGGACAATATCTGAAAGCCTTGATTCAGCGAAGCCAAATATATGAAGGGTTTTTGTCTTGATTTGACAGTATAGTGGGTATCTCCTGTAATTTGTTTTGTATATGGTTTATATTTAGATGGCCAATACGTAATCCCCTCTTCCTGTGGCCACGCTGAAGATGATTGTACCATTTGTGTAACTAAAACGAAAATAGCGATGATACACTTAAAAACAAACACACAAATGTGTCCATATGGTACACACACAACACAATAATCTTCAATGCAAAAGGACAATGACTATAAGAAACAAAAACAAAACTAAATTTGCAAACAATTGCAAAACAACGTAAGAAAAAACAATGTTCAATGCAAAAATAATGAATATGAACCACAGGCAGAAGTTAAATTCACAGAGTTATGTGACAACTCACCTGTGACAAAGTTCACCGAGGTAGGGGTGGCACAGTGTTGAGAGTCATTGGAGGTAGGGGTGGCACAGTGTTGAGGTCATTGGAGGTAGGGGTGGCACAGTGTTGAGGGTCATTGGAGGGTCATCAGGGGTGGTTTTGGAGGTAGGGGTGGCACAGTGTTGAGGGTCATTGGAGGTAGGGGTGGGCACAGTGTTGAGGGTCATTGGAGGTAGGGGTG
>JADBJO010007786.1:82175-87175 GCA_016801955.1 Conus betulinus
TAGGGCCCTGTAGTTATGAACTAAGGGCTGGGAACACCCATAGGGCCATATAGTTATGAACTAATGGCACACCCATAGGGCCCCGCAGTTATGAACTAATGGCACCACCCATAGGGCCCTGCAGTTTGAACTAAGGGCTGGCACACCCAGAGGGCCCCGCAGTTATTATGAACTAATAGCACACCCATAGGGCCCTGCGGTTATGAACTAAGAGCTGGCTCACCCAGAGGGGGCCAGCAGTTATGAACTAATAGCACACCCATAGGGCCCTGCGGTTATGAACTAAGAGCTGGCACACCCAGAGGGGCCCTGCAGTTATGAACTAATAGCACACCACAGGGCCCTGCAGTTATGAAAACTAAGAGCTGGCACACCCATAGGGCCCTGCGGTTATGAACTAAGGGCTGGCACACACCTACAGGGCCCTGCAGTTATGAACTAATGGATACACCCATAGGGCCCTGCGGTTATGAACTAAATGGCACACCCATAGCACACCCAGAGGGCTCTGTAGTTATGAACTAAGGGCTGGCACACCCATAGGGCCCTGCAGTTATGAACTAATGGCTGGCACCCATAGGGGCCCTGCAGTTATGAACTAATGGTACACCCATAGGGCCCTGTAGTTATGAAATAAGGGCTGGCACACCCAGAGGGGCCCTGCAGTTATGAACTAAGGGCTGGTACATCCCACAGGGCCCTGCAGTTATGAACTGAGGGCTGGCACACCCACAGGGGCCCTGCAGTTATGAACTAAGGGCTGGTACACCCACAGGGCCCTGCAGTTATGAAACTGAGGGCTGGCACACCCGCAGGGCCCTGCAGTTATGAGCTAGGGTTGGAACACCCAGAGGGCCCTGCAGTTATGAACTAAGGGCTGGAACACCCCAGAGGGGCGTTTCCACGGAGGTTCTGTTGGGTGGCGTCTGGTGGTCACACAATGGTATCTGCCCAGGGAAAAAGTTATGTCCCTTGACGTGTGACAGGAATGCCCAGTGCATGCTTGCACTCTGTGTGAATGCTTCGTAGGCTTAGAGTGGTGGGGCCCAGATTTCTCCCGGATGACTGGTTTGGCAGTTGAGAAACCGTGCTTCTTTTAGTCCTACTGGCATTTTCGGATCTCTCTCTCTCTCTCTCTCTCTCTCTCTCTCTCCTCTCTCTCTCTCTCTCTCTCTCTCTCTCTCTCTCTCTCTCTCTCTCTCTCTCTCTCTCTCTCTCTCTCTTCCAAAACACGGTGATACACATCAGAGTTGACGCTGATTCCTTTCATAGTCACATCTGTTTTTTTGTGTGCAAAAACATTTCTTATGACTCTTGGTTTAGCACAATTATCGGTACAAGACACTACATTATACAAATCGTACGTGTTTGGCATATCATTATCGTTCACTTCTCCATCATTATCATTTGGCGCCCAGTTGCAGAGGAGAAGATGTTCATTCTCTCTCTCTCTCTCTCTCTCTCTCTCTCTCTCTCTCTCTCTCTCTCTCTCTCTCTTTTCACTTTGCTATGTTCGTAATAATTAGTCGCGCCTGCCTCTTTCTCTTATTAAAAAAAAAAAAAAAAAAAAATGTTCATGCATGGTCTTTGTCAACGATTACTTCCCTTGGCAAACCATTTTTTTTTTCTTCTCTCGGATTCATAAACTGGTTGAAAGGGTGGTTCTAAAGTCTCTGACCTTTGCTTCTCTCTCTCTCTCTCTCTCTCTCTCTCTCTCTCTCTCCTTTGCTATTTTCGTAATAATTGATTGCGTAATATCTCCTATTGCTACGAAAAAGGGTATTCGTATGTGATATTCGACTTAGGAAAAACAAACAAAACTTGATTTTTGTGTCTATAAGACTAAGTGAGGTATCATTCATACAAGAGCAGCGCTTACAATCTTTCTTATTCTGCCTTTCTTTGTGTGTGTGTGTGTGTGTGTGTGTGTGTGTGTGTGTGTGTGTGTGTGTGTGTGTGTGTGTGCACGCTCGTGCGCGCGTGCGAGCACGCACTCGGGCGCCTGCATACATGCATCTGTACGTAGCTGCATACAGACCTATTTGTGCCTGTCTGTACGCCGGAGTGTACCACTATAATTCTTTTGTAGTTATTTCCCTTTCCGCGGCCCAACTCATATCTGCAGGCCTCTCATCTACGACGTGATTTGAAGCTGGCCTCATGTTAAAACAGCAAATAGCGACAAAGAGAAATTTGAGAAAAAAGAGAGAAAGGTGCTGGGAAGAAAAACTATATCCTCCTCCCTTTAATTCAGTTCACGCGTAGAAACACTACATTATGCAGCAAGGGAAGGAATTAGAAGTTCTGAACCGAACACAAACAACAACAACAACAACAACAACAAAAAAACCGCTTCCCCTGTCCGAAAATGTTCAACATTTTTGTTCGATAGAAAATGTTTCATTTGTAATGAATTCGCTGAATGATCATGCATTCCCGTTAGGTCAACTCCAAGCATTAGTGGCATTGTCGTTGGGCCACCACATTTCAAACTTTTACTACGTGTGGTTAAAATGAACTGTGCAGTGTTTGTGCAATCTTTGCTGACAGAGCGCGCAATAAAAGAAGGAAGAAAGAAAAAGAAAGAAAGAACTGACAGCGAGATGACTGCAGGCGGAAACTGACACAGACCTCACAGAGAAAGGACTGTTCCGTACGTTGGACAAGATGAAAAAAGATAGGGGCAACAAAAGACAAAACAAAACACGACGCGTTTCGAGATCCTCTTTGGCTTTCTTCTTCAGGCAAGATTAACCAACATTGGGACAATTCGAAACGAAGAACGAGCAATCAGTCTTATCTCTTCTTGTAACTACTGGGCGCAAAATGAATCCATTTAAGTCATTTACGCGTAGAAATATTAGTTTTGACCGTCAAGGGAAGAAATTACAAGTTCTGCGTCGAAATAATTACTTCCCTTGTCTGAAAGTGGTCAGCATTTGTTCGAATGGAAAAAAAAATTTTTTTTTCTCTTTTGTAATGAATTCGCTGATTGGGCACAAAAGAAATCTATCAAAACATAAGTTTATACTGCCAAGAGAATAGATCGAAGTTCTGAATCGAAAGAGTTAAAAATTTCATTAACAAAGTTGATCTGTCTGCGATAGGTATCTGAATTACACACACACACACACACACACACACACACACACACACACACACACACACACACACACACACACACACATGTTGCATGGCAACCTTCCAACTCAAAATGGACTCGCTTAGACGCCGTCTGTTTCAGTCAGTGGGACTCCTGGGCCAAACAGATACGTTAGAATGAGTTTCAGACAGCCAGAGACCAAGAAACCCCAACAAGGTGTACAGTGCATAGACTGAGCTATGTACTGGTTTGGGGGCAGGGTGCATTCCCACTCCCAGATGTGGATGCGTCCCACCTCTGCCCAAATGGCATCTGATACTGCCAGACCACATCAGTCTGGGGCTCTGTAGGCCTACAATCAAGTGTCAGAGAAAAATCCTGTGTAGCAGAGGGTCATTGCTCAGGTCACGGTCTGTACCCCCAATGCCTTCTCCACCTCTAACTGTAAAGGGGATCAGGAGCCAGCACAGGCGTTGTGCTCACACTGACGTCACTACTGTCATACCATCATGCAGGGGCGGGGCAGGGAGGGAAGGAGTCGGGGGAGGGACTGCAGGCGGAAATGGAAACCTAGTTCCAAAAAAGAAACGACTACGCCGCCGGACAAACAATGACAAGACAAACACGACGCCTTTCCAGTCCTCTTGTGTCTTCTTTCTCAGGCAACACGAAGCACCGTTTGGAACCATTACGAAGAACGAGCAATCACTCAATTTTTTTTTTTCTCATCATGACAGGACAAGAGTTACTCTACTTTGTAGGCGTCGCGTTTTGTCATGTCATTTGTTTGTTTTCGTTCGTTGGGCGGCATAGTCCTTTTATTGTTTAGAAATAAAGGTTGATTCAATCCCACAGACAGCGATTCCAATGAATATATTCCTGATTAACCCAACCGAATTACTGCCCTTTTGTTTTCTAACGGAAATTACTGCCTTTTTTTTTCTTTTTTTCAAGGTTTCTTTAATTGTTTTTCTCAACATCGATTCACTCTGTGCGCACGAAAAAAGGACTACAAATGGAGTGAACATAAATCCGATTGTATTGATCTAGAGAGAATGAGTATGGACAACAAATGTGAAGAGGAGAGCCGGGGAGGGTTGTCAAAAAGAGGAATGATTTACTTCCGTTGTTGTGGTGGTGGCTGATGTTGTTACTGTGGTAGTTGCTGTTGCTGTTGTTACGTGTCATCGTTCTGTGTATTCTTCGCCACGATGCTCATTAATGACGCTCTCCATACACAAACACACTCTACTAGTTCATCCGGGACACAGCCTTAGCCACAACAAATCCACAGGGAGCAATGTGTTTTCAGAGAGAAACTAATATCAACAGGAAACAACTGACAAATACAATCAGCACGTGAAGGTCTATGTAGGCAGGTGCTCAAATGGGCACCTCTCTCGGGGTGACCCTCAGCAGATGAAAACGGTCTGTTTGGTAGTTACCTTTCCCCTTACCTCCCCTGCTTGATCAATCTTAGATTAGTTCGTGTCAACTCTTTCAAATGGGAATGCTTCAGAATCTACATAATTATTATGTCTATGTCGCTGAAGTCACACAAATGAGTGTATTTTTATTCTTAACAACTGTGTTGGACCGAAAAAGTCCATAATTTCTAAACTAAACTGGTATTTTGCACGATCAATTTTTGGCGCCTTTTTTCTCCCTTCGCCCTCCAGTTAACATGGTTTGTTCGGGAGTTACCTTCCGTCTTACCTCCTTTGATTGATGAATCTGGATTATTTCGTGTCGACTCTTTTTAACATGCCAGTGTCTCGGAACCTATATCATTATTATGCATACGTCGCTAAAGTCACAACAATGAATGTACTTTATACCTTGGACAAAAAGCTCTTATTTGTTCTATACTTGTATCTCGCACAATCAATTTTGGTGC
>JADBJO010007786.1:90132-92632 GCA_016801955.1 Conus betulinus
CAGTATGAATAATTAGTTTCCCTCATAAATTAGCATTATTAGTTCATCGAAAAATATACTTTTTTGTCTGTTACAGATGGCATGCGGTGCGTGTTTTGCTTCTGACTTTCGCTCTCAAAAGTTTGGATGCGTGTGATGATTATTCCCTACACACACCCACACCATACGAACATGGATAGCCAGTCAACACATGAGTTAGATTTATTTTTCTTTATATGCTGCCAGCACCATCCAAACATACATTTATGTGAATTTGTACAAATCAATACATGTCACTACATAGCACACAGATCAAGATATCATTACAAAAGAAACTTCAATCATCCGATATCAGCCTATCATATTACATATCTTGATATCACTCACAGATCTCCCGGCGCTGTCCACAGTGTCTCACATACACAATCAACACACTCGGTTCCACGGTACCCGACCCACAGTCTACAAATAAAAAAAAAAAAGACAAGAATAACCAAGGTCCCCACATGATAAGCACAGCCGTTCACAAACACAGCGATGAAGAAGAAAAAACAGGGTCTCCACACAACAAGCACAGTAAATTACGTCGAACAATCAGAAGAAGAACCGCAGATTCACAAGGCACAGTAAACCATAGAAGAACTGCAGATTCACAGGCAGGCACAGTAAACCATAGAGAAGAACCGCAGACTCACAAGGCACAGTAAACCATAGAAGAACTGCAGACTCACAAGGCACAGCAATCAATATTGAATCCCCGGCGAACACGATTTGAGCAAAGTCCCATAGAACACAATAAACTTCGACGTATTGTTGATCTAAAACAAAAATTAGCTTCTCCGTGTATTGATATTACAATGTTCACATCAATAAACTCAGCCCACCGACACACATGAGGTGGTAAAAATAGAACACATAGATATTCTTGCAGGAGTTTTAAGTCACTCGGCAACACAACATTCATTCACAACAGTTTTTTTTTTTTTTTTTTTAACAAATAAATTTCCTGGTACATATTTTCGCTGGTACCGTCATCAGAAGTATCGCACATACACAATGAACATCGACGCACTACTGACTTGAAAGTCAGCCTCTCCACATAGTATCACTATGGAGAAAACGACGATTAAAACAAATTAAAGTAGGCTGGACACCAAAGCCTCGGCCCTTAGTTCTTGCTCCCTTCTCTCTCGTTCAATATTATTATTTTCGTCATGTTCCTATGTCATTTCAAGTTGACGTAATAATTTACGTTGACGTCACATTGTCATTTCTCTCTCTCTCTCTCTCTCTCTCTCTCTGTTCGTAATCTCTGCATCTGTCTCTGCCATGTTCGTAATAATTAATTGCATCTGTCTCTCTTTTTATCTCGTTCTCTCTCTCTCTCTCTCTCTCTCTCTCTCTCTCTCTCTCTCTGCTCTAGGGGCCGTCTCCATAGTCCGTCACTCCTCTACATTTCACCTCTCTCTCTCTCTCTCTCTCTCTCTCTCTCTCTCTCTCTCTCTCTCTCTCTCTCTCTCTCTCTCTCTCTCTGTGTGTGTGTGTGTGTGTGTGTGTGTGTGTGTGTGTGTGTGTGCTGCTCTGGGGCCATCTCCATAGTCATCTCTCTCTCTCTTAATCTCTCTCTCTCTCTCTCTCTCTCTCTCTCTCTCTCTCTCTCGGAAGGTCGTGAACTGCGTTTCAGTCGAGCAGTCATGTATTGATGGCTGTGTAGTTTCCTTATTTTGGGGGCGGATATTTGCAAAGTACCTTCCTCAACTTTTACCAGTACCCCCACCAGATACCACGCCTTCAGCAGCACTCTTTTAGGGCGAGCTGTGGCAGGTTCGTCCACATCTACATCGCTTTTATGTCGAAGCGAGCCCAGGAAGAAGACGGCTATGCGGATCTTCACGTTGACACCGCGTGCGAATCTAGACGGTATAGCCCTTGGCCTGCTCCTAGCCTTCATTTTCTGGGGCGGACTCCTTCTACGCTGTGGAGACGTGGAGCAGAATCCAGGACCCAGGACGGACAGCTTGAAGCAGACCCAGCTTGGCAGCTGAGGACGCAGGGTCAGCGTGGACAGAACTGGAGCTTCGCCGGCAGACAGCACGGACGACACCCACCTCTCCCCCCAGCAACCACCAATGTGGACACTATGGGTATGTTGACGTCAATGAACTGTACATTTAGAGAAATGAGCGATAAATTACGGACTTGGAGAGAAATGTCAAATGCCTAAATGACCAGTTCGTAGCGTTACAAAGTGGTGTGAAAGATCTGAGGGACGAGGTGGAGACCTAAAGGAAAGAAAATTGAAACCTTGCAAAACAGAATTCTAACCTCATATCAAGAATCGAACAATTAGAACTAAAAACGGACGACTTAGAGGGAAGATCAAAACTTAAAATTTAATCTTGTACGGTATTCCTAAAGATCAGAATGAATCTGTGGAACAGCGCGAAGGCAAAATCCATGACCTTGTATCTGATCAACTTGGATTGACACGGGACACCGAGTTTGATCGAGTTCACAGGCT
>JADBJO010007786.1:105132-106485 GCA_016801955.1 Conus betulinus
GGTGCAGTGGTGTGGGGGTGGAAGAGGGGGGGTGGGGGATGGTGGGTGGGTAGTGGTGTGGGGGGGGTGTGGGTGGTGGTGGTGGGTGTGGGATGTGTGGGTGGTAGTGGTGTGGGGGGGAAGAGGGTGGGTGTGTGGGATGTGTGGGTGGTAGTGGTGTGGGGGGGAAGAGGGTGGTGTGTGGGATGTGTGGGTGGTAGTGGTGTGGGGGGAGAGGGTGGTGTGTGGGGATGTGTGGGTGGTAGTGTGTGTGGGGGAAGAGGGTGGTGTGGGGGGATGTGGGGGTGGTAGTGGTGCGGGGGGAGAGGGTGGTGTGTGGGATGTGTGGGTGGTAGTGGTGTGGGGGGAAAAGGGTGTGTGTGGGGGATGTGTGGGTGGGTGTGGGTGGGGGGAAGAGGGTGGTGTGTGGGATGTGTGGGTGGTAGTGGTGTGGGGGGAAGAGGGTGTGTGTGGGATGTGTGGGTGGTAGTGGTGTGGGGGGAAGAGGGTGGTGTGTGGGATGTGGTGGGTGTGGTAGGTGTGGGGGGGGGGGTGGTGTGTGTGGTGTGGTGTGTGTGGGTGGTAGTGGTGTGTGGGGGAGAGGTGTGGTGTGGGGATGTGTGTGTGGTAGTGGTGTGGGGGGGGGGAAGAGGGTGGTGTGTGGGATGTGTGGGTGGTAGTGGTGGTGTGGGGGGAGGGTGGTGGGGGGTGTGTGGGTGGGAGTGGTGTGGGGGTGGTGTGGTGTGTGGAAGAGGGTGGTGTGGTGGGATGTGTGGTGGTGTGTGGGTGTGGTGGGGGGAAGAGGGTGGTGTGTGGGATGTGTGTGGTGGTAGTGGTGTGGGGGGAGAGGGGTGTGTGGGATGTGTGGGTGGTAGTGGTGTGGGGTGGAAGAGGGTGGTGTGTGGGATGTGTGGGTGGTAGTGGTGTGGGTGTGGGGGGAAGAGGGTGGTGTGTGGGATGTGTGGGTGTGTAGTGGTGGGTGGAAGTGGTGTGGGGGATGGTGGAAGTGGGGTGTGGGGTGTGTGTGGGGGATGTGGGGTGGGTGGTGGGGGGGGAAGAGGGTGGTGTGGGGATGTGTGGGTGAAGTGGTGTGGGGGGGAAGAGGTGGTGTGGGGATGTGTGGGTGGTAGTGGTGGTGGGGGGGAGGAGGGGTGGTGTGTGGGATGTGTGGGTGGTAGTGGTGTGGGGGGAAGAGGGTGTGTGGGGGATGTGTGGGTGGTAGTGGTGTGGGGGGAGGAGGGTGTGTGTGGGGGATGTGTGGGGTGGGTGTGGTGTGGGGGGGAAGAGGGTGGTGTGTGGGGGATGTGTGGGGTGGTGGTGTGGGGGGGAAGAGGGATGGTGTGGGGGATGTGTGGGTGGTAGTGGTGTGTGGGA
>JADBJO010007787.1:0-5000 GCA_016801955.1 Conus betulinus
GAAAGATGTTGGATGAGAATAATAAATGAGGTTCTGATACGGCTGCAGTGTACAGAGTCCCCTGTATTGGGTCGTCTATGTCGAGTCAGTGACATTGATTGCTCATTGAGGGACAGCTGGGTGCTGGGATTGAAAGGGAAACAAACGTGGGTTTTGGCTGTGCCTGGGGGAACAAGGATGAGTGCGCATAACACATACACACACGCGAGGGCGCGCGCGCGCACTCACACACAAACCAGCAAACACGCACACAGACGTACACGCACACACAGAGACACATAGACACACAGACACGCACACCCACACCTCCCCTCCACACACACACCACACACACACCACACACACCACACATGCACGCACGCACGCACGCACGCACGCACGCACACACACACACGCACACACACACACACACACACACACACACACACACACACACACCACACACACACACACACGGAGAAAGGCACACAGAAACACACAGACAGACAGAAGACAGACAGACAGACAGACAGACAGACACACACACACACACACACACACACACACACACACACACACACACACACACACACACCACACACACACAGTAGACGCATATAGAGGCACATCCTCATTCCCGTTTGCAGTGGTCAATTAACCACCAATAGAAACAAGGAAGAGGTCACTTGCAAACGTCTGTTGTAAAACCCGCTGTGGCATGTATTACGCATGTGGTCACAAACCAAGAAACACATTGGTATCAGTCTTTCGTATTGTGACTTCCCTTGAGGGCAGGGGCCTAAGTTTATGCTGACAAAATCTATTGTGAAGGGAAATCAGTTATACAAAACACTACAAGATAATTGGTGCATCACGTTTTCCATAATCACGTTTCCTTTTTCTCGATTCCCATAACGTCTTTCCCCAGAACAGCATCTCCCATAAGTGATTTCGTTTCCAGTTTCAGTCATGACATTTCTTTATAATGAAACTACAGATAGAAGATACACCGACCTCATTCTAAACAATATAAATCGGTCAAAAAGGAACACAGACGACAATGATGTGTTCTAGAGTTCACTAAATTAAGGGCAGACTACGTAAAAAACATGTGCTGATTGGTTTTTTTACGAGAAATTTTTCATCATTTTCGTCGACATCAACAGTTTGTTTTCCTCTCCAGTATTTCGCTCTTCTTTCTGAAGACATTCAGCGCATGCAAGTGGAAACAGCACAGAACAGAGAAGGCCACATGGCAGACGTAAAACCTCGCAAATGGCACAATTTATGCACTGCAGCGATTCATAAAGAGATATTCGACGCTCCGCGCCGGGAACAAGACTTACGAGAAAATAAATAATGGAAATATCCAATACTACACAATACAACACAATACGACACGATTCGTAAGCAGCCTGTCACTCACCATTTCTGTGTAGCCACCACACCTCCATCTCCCTCCCTCCACAAAGAGCTGCTGTCATTAAAAAAAATCGAATTGAGTGTGAACAGGTGTGTGTGGCAATATGGCAGATTTCTCTTTACTGCACTGGTGTGGAGCAATACATGTCAGTCCTGACCGCACTTGCAGGAATACCACCAGCTGCAGTCTACTGTCAGGTTGGTCGTGTTAAGATGGTTAGAGTTCTATAGCAAGAATTTTTGCAGGTCTTCACCTCATGCAGGCTAACGAAAGCAGAACAATCTGAATGTTTGATTTTTTTTTTTAATGTAAAGAGGTTTGTTTTGATCTGGACTCTAACAAGCAAACAAACACGAAGAATTCAACTTACTGGTAGCGTGCCGGCCCTAAACCAAAATTTCTTTTTTTCTTTGTTGTTGTTGTTGTTTGTTTGAGTTTGCTAGGGTTGTACAGTTTTGTTATGATCTTCGTCTGTTTTTTTTCTTCTCCTTTCTCGTCGTCCTCTTCTCATCTACTTTTTTTCTTCTTCCATCTTCTTCTTTTGCTCATTCCACACTCCGCCGCCTAACTCCTCCTCCCCCCATCCCCCCCCCCCCCCCCCCCCGCTCCCGACCCCTTCTTTCTAGTTGTGTTTTTTTTTTTTTCTTCTCGCTCCTCTCCTCTTTATTTCTTTTTTTCTCTTTCGTTGCCAACCCCTCATTTTCCTTTCCCTCTCCTACTCCAAGTTCTTTTCTTTCTTTATCTTACCATTCCTGGTTCGTTTTCTTTTGGACTTTTTCTTGTTTGTTTTCTCACATGCCTAGTAACTGCACGTGCATTCTTCAATCGAAATACCTTTTTGGCTGATTGACAAAGAGTTCTGCAACTGAGTCTAGATGAAATGTGGCTATACTGGCAAAAAGGCTCTTGACAATGATTGAAGACACAAAAAGTCATTTGGGTAATCAAACAAATCGAAACATGTGTACTCGCTTTTGTTTGTGAGAAGTCGTTTTGTGTTTCGATACAGTATACCTATTTTGTCAGTTTCTTTATTTTGTTGTTGTAATGCTTACCACACCACCTCCCACATTCCCATCATCCCCGCCCTTCTCCCCACCTTCCACCCCCGTCCTAACCATTATTCAGGAAGACATTTTTCCTCTTTTTCCTTTACTGAAGTCAGCATTTGTAGAAGACTTTAAAATGTATTTGCCGTTCTGTACCCCATGACACACACACACACACACACACACACACACACACACACACACACACACACACACACACACACACACACACCTGTCTAAAATCACTTTATGTGAATAGACGTTAAATTGAAGAACGAACACACACACACACACACACACACACACACACACACACACACACACACACACACACACACACACACTTCGTTTTGTTCTTGGATTTATGTGGCTCTGGCTCTGACATCGTTTGGCATTAAAGAGGGCTCCTTTGTTAGCTGGGTATTATACAACATTATTTAACGACATATGATAAAATTAAACAACAAAAAAAAAAGGAGAATGCAATAGGGATATTAACCGAACACTAGTGACCAAATGAACATATTACCCCTGTGGCAGAGAATCGTGGACATCAAGATGAGATGCTGGAGATATGTCCGTCACCGCACACCTGTGCTGCTGATAGCGATAACGGGCACTGTTCTTCTGCTGTTCGTCAACAAACCGGCGCAGGTGCCCTCAGCACAACACTGGGCGTCGCATCAAGATCTTATGATAGGTCATGACCAGATGGGTCACCTCCTGGCTGAACGTCAAGGACAGGGTCAAGACAGCAGCAACCTCAAGTGTGTTTGATCCGGAGGGCATGTCGGGAGTACAGGACTTGTTTTGCATGGTAACTGAGTGTATGTAGGTGTGTGTGTTTGCGTGTAGCGTGCGTGCGAGTGAATGAGTGAGTGAGTGGGTAAATGAGTGAGTGAGTGAGTGAGTGAGTGAGTGTGTGTGTGTGTGTGTGTGTGTGAGAGAGAGAGAGAGAGAGAGAGAGAGAGAGAGAGAGAGAGAGAGAGAGAGAGAGAGAGAGAGAGAGAGAGCGCAATTCATCTATTCATAGGCCCAAGCCTCTTCTGCAGGATGCACAAGCATCATATCACGGTAGGAATAAGAAAAGAATGCGATTTTAAAACTCTCTTCAGTTCTTTCCCTTGAATTTCGGTCAACGGTGATCAACGGTTTTCTCCCCGGAATTGTGGTATTTTAAAAACAACATTGTTGTCATCTGAAGCAATGTATCACAAAAACAAACAAACAAAATACCGAAATAGACACATTCATCACAAAAAATATTATTATTTTAGAGATAATGCGCAGAATATTACGAAAAAATTACGAAAACTTCATGCAAAATGCAAAAAGCTCAATAGCTGTTGAGAGTTAAATTAACTCGTTGCGTGAAATTCACGGGAAAGTTCAAACACTTCAGACGATGCCGATGACAGTAGTAGATCAAGTTTGACGAAAGATGAAAACGACAAACCAGTTGCCTGTGAGCTTAATGGGCTGGTATTACAATGGACACCTAGTTCTAATGCAGGTTTAGCATCCCTTCCTGATTTTGATCTGACACGAGGTAAGACAATAGCGATGGGAGGAAAGTGGGCAGGTTCAAGTCATGAATCGTTCTTGGTATAGTTGCGAAATGAGACGACTGCAAGCAGAAATTTTAACAAATTTGTTTCGACCTCTCAGGTCTTCAATGCCCATCCTGCGTCGAACTTGACGAAGATAAGTGATTATCCATTCATTTTTGTTGTCCTGAATGTGTTGTTTGTTTTGTCTTAACAAGACCTAAGAGGTCAAAACGCGTCGTGTCTTGTGCTTGTGATTCGTCTTTCCACGTTGTTCAGCGGAGTCATTTAAAGACTTTCTAAAATTAATTCTTGACACGCTGATCCCTTGACAGTGAGTCGTCAGATGCTGAACAAGCCTCGCATCATTTGTGCTTTAGAACTGCCTAGGGAAATGTTCTTTGGCGATAGATCCTTTTCCGCATGGAGTGCGTCGTCCCCCCCCCCCCCCCCCCCCGCCCCCCCTCTCCAATCTTAGGGTGTTTCGATGAATCAACCGAAGACTTTAAGAGTTCCAGCTTTGGAGGGATTTTTTTTTTTTTTTTTTTTTTGCTAAGAAATTTCTTTGCCGATTGCAAGCTTGAATTTAAGATTTTTAAGGTATTCTGAAGATAGAATTGGTCCATAGCCGTTTCACCGTGGATTGAAAGCGAGGAGCTAACACACCTTCAGGCCAGCGAAAGAATGCTCGCTGTGCTCTATCGCCTGCATAGTGGACAGCTGGTTCGGAGAAGTGGGCTACTGGCAACTAACTGACACACACAGGCCTGTCTTGAAGAAGCTCATGGCACACGGTAGGTCTGCTTAGTGGAAGGTCACTGTACATGACAGGTTTGCCTAGTGGAAGGTCACGGCACATGATAATCTATCTAATGGAAGGTTTTGGCACGCCAGTTGATGGACGTTTCCGGGAACATCCTGTTTTGTGCACAGAATCAACGACGTAAGTGATGTCAAAACCCCATGCAAGTCTGACATGATGTTTGTTTGTCTAACTTGAGT
>JADBJO010007787.1:10000-32500 GCA_016801955.1 Conus betulinus
GTGAGTCCTCTTCTTCATCGTCATCCTCCGCAACCCCATAGACAGGTGAGTCCTCTTCTTCATCGTCATCCTCCGCAAACCCATAGACAGGTCAGTCCTCACCTTCATCGTCATCCTCCGCAACCCCATAGACAGGTGAGGCGTCTTCTTCATTATCGTCTTTGGTAAAACCAAGCGGGCGAATTCTCATATCTATTGTCATCTTTTGTACATCCGTAAACAGGTGAGTATTCGCCTTCGTCGTTGTCTTTTGTACACATTCAAATGGGTGAATTATCTTTGGCATCTTTTGTACATCTGTAGACATGTGGGCCATTGTCTTAAATGCAATATTATTTCTAAATATTCAAATAGGTAAATAATCTTCATTGTCATCCTGTATATACCTTCAAAAATAAATCCCTATCTTCAATCTTATTCTTTTTTCTTGTAAACCTTCAAACAGATGAGTCCTTTTCTTGAGTCGCATCTTTTATACACCTTCAAACAGGGCAAGTCCTTTTCATCAGTCAACATCTTTATAAATCTTCAAACAGGCAAGAAATCCTTACCTTCAATCGTCTTTTTTGTTGTAAACCTTCACCGAGACAAGTCCGTATCTTTAGTCGTCAACTTTTATAAACCCTGAAAAGAGCAAGTCTTATCTTCAATTGTCCTTGAAGTAAACCTTCAAACAGGCAAGTCCTTATGTTTAATAGCCATTCGGCGTTCATGAAATGCGTATGTTGTACCATCATTGTATGGAGGCCTCTGATATTCAGGGAACATGGAATGTGTGCATTTCACTTTCATCCCATGGCAGTACAACCTTGAGTTAATCTGACAATAAATTGGTTTCAGTCAGTCCCATGGCAGGCAGTTTATACTCAGGGAACAGAGGATGATGTAATTTGAACCATCCTCCCACAGAAGGAAGTTTATAGTTGAGGACCAGGGTGTGTGTATACTCTCTCGGCATTCCATGGCAAACAAGAGTTTAATACAGGAACATAGGATATTTGAATTGCCCCACTATACCATGGTTGGCAGTTTTTAATTTAGGAGCATGGGATACGTACAATTTACCATCATCCCAAGTCAGTCAGTTAAGGGTCAAGAACATGGATGAGTAAACTGCACCATAATTTGATGGTGGTAAGCTTACAGTCATCAAACATTGGGTGTGTGAATTTTATCAGTATCGCATTGCTGGAAGGGCTCGTGTATCTGAGAACATCCACATCACTATCTAACAACCAAGCCTTTCTTCCAGCCGACCGTCTTTTATCTTCTTTAGAACTACCAAACTATGGATAATGAAACCGAAAGGTCAGGACAGTTTCGGGCGTGCCGCAGGTTGTACTCGGACTACCTGTTCCTGATGTACGGAAACTCACCGGTGAAGTTCCATAAAGACGTGCCGAGGGCTGTGGCCATGATGGAGAAGTGCATGAAGGTCAACACTACACGACAGTGTGTTTTCAGCAACGACACCTACATCCATCTGCCCGTGAGTTGTCGCCTTTTTGCTCTGTTCGTCATGTGCACACATCTTTAAACTCCTTCAAAGTCGTCAAGCTTATTGATTGCCCAGCTGGCCAAAGAGGCCATGTACAGGCTGAGATTCTTCGTCCCGTACATACATCATTTGATAAAAGATCTGTTGAACTTGTGAGTAATTACATACTTTTGCTGGAACAGACACACCCACAGCGATTATGAACCGGAAGTAGAGTCACGGCTGAACGACGCACCAAGGGTTGGCCAATCGAGAGAAAATGTACTGTTCAAGGCGTATTACACAGCTTGTTACATGTATTCGCACACACACACACACACACACACACACACACACACACACACACTCTCTCTCTCTCTCTCTCTCTCTCTCTCTCTCTCTCACACACACACACACACACACACACACACACACACACACACACACACACACACACATATATATATATATATATATTGCAATACCAAGCTGCTCTGTAAGTTGCTGGAATGGCGCTCGGTACTTATCCTGGAATTTATTTTTTTTTATTGTAATTTAGTCCCATTCCAAGAACTGGCCCTCAGCACTTGTGTCTTAAGAGGTTATCTTTTTATTTTCTACTTTTCACAAGAAAATATAGCTTGTTTTGCTCTTTCATGATTTTCTTTTGCTTCTTAGGTGGCACTTTGGCTTTTTTTTTTTTTTTTGAAAACTCAGCAAACATATTACGGTATTGCACACCAGCCTTTTTCAGGTATAGCATTCTTTTAAAACCGAAAAGGCAGAGGACTCAAATTACCACTTCCGCGGTCACTGAGGAGAAACAATCAGGTTTCGAAATACCGGTATCTGACCAGGAGTTATATGTTAGTGAGCTTCCTCCTCATTGGAGATTGTCTCCCGCTTCGGAGACTATAAGCTTGCTGAAAGTTCATTTTGAGAAGCATTTATTATATTCCCCATTCACCATACTCACCCACTCAAGCACATACTGTCAGTTAGGCAGAATTATCTACCACTGCAGATAAGAAGGCTTATCACCCCCCTATTTCTACAATCTAAGACATAAGAGCAAGCTTTGTTTATCGGCATTCTATAGTGAGTGTGGGATTACTAGTCTGAATGTCAGTACCAGTTTTAATGCAAGTTGTCAGCGTTTGCCATGGCTTAACCTGCATACAGTCAGTGTTTTTGGGTCAAATGTTAAGGTTGTCAGCGTTTGCCATGGCTTAACCTTATGGGTTAGAGTTATTATCTTTAATGGAAAAGGGACCTGTGTGAGTAGACCTACTTCCAAACAGGGGATCAGGTCGTAAAACAGCCCTTGGGGAAAATAAATGCAAAGCAGATCTGCTAATGCTTGAAAGTACCCTTCAGTAGTAAAACCCCAGTTTTCAGTATTACAATGAGTGTTTTTTCGTAGTATGAACATAGCGGCATGTCTACTAATTAACTTCTCGGGTCGTCATTTTCCTTGAGCTGACAAAGACGGGATTTATCTTTGACTGACACCCTTTTTGTCTGACTATGTGCAAATGCCTGTCTTTTTACAAAAATGGAGCCAAGTCACAGGTGATTTGATTGATCTTTTGTAAATGTGATCCAATCTGTTATATTCGGTGAATATCAAAAAGAGTTATAAAATATAATTCATTGTCATGAAGGTACTATGGACTTAAAGTCTTTCGCTGTCTGAAACGCATGCTTCTAGATTCTCAACTCGGTAATCGTATCTTAATTGTTGCCCGTGAATAAATTTGGCTTTTGTGTACGGAAAAAAAAAAAACTTATTTAGATTTCAAAATTCGAGTACATTTGTCCCTTTAAAGTGCATATCAAAGTGGTTTTTAAATGAACTAAATGACGAAGCATTAACAGTGTTTATGGAAGTCTAATCCATGCGGAGATAACTCTAGAACTCTAGCAAGAAAAAAAAAAGTTTTTAGCAGAACGAGTGTTAATCCTTTGTTAGTTTAAAAAATTCATCCACGTATTCTTTCATGATCAAACAATGTATTCAGCACAAAGCAGGTCTGATGTAAGTTGAACCCAAACTAAACTGTAGAATGAAATTAACAGTCGGGCTTTTGAAACCGTATCAAAACATCTACTGATACTACATTGATATGAAGGACGAAGTATTCGCAGTTGTACTAATCCACGAAATTCAGGATTGTAAAAGAGTTGCTTACCAACAAATAGAGGGGGGTGTACACATTATAACCCCTGAGATTCTTGAGCCCTGAGTCTTATTCTCCATGACCACAGGTGGAAACACCAGTCTCCAAACGAAGGACACCGCAGGTCAAGAGTTCTTCAAGTTATCGTGCACGTTATCATCGTCATAGTCTGCATTGTCCAAGTATGTCTCTGGTTACCTGAATGGTGAGATAAGAGACAGGAATGTGAAGGATGGAAATGTATATTGTCATTCTCCTGCTGATGGCCATCTGGGGAATATTGCACTTTGTTCTTATTAATATCTGTTAATCATGGCGTGCTGAAGAAGACAGTTGTCGAACATTCAATTGTCGGTGTCATATTGTGTCATACAGCAAGGTTTCTCGTCTAGTCTTGTGTGTTTCTTTGTATCTGCGCATGTATTGTCAGCTGGAGGGATCACTGTTGTCCCTCCACATCTTTTCAAAGGGTGGATGAATTTTTTTAAATTGTGACCTGATGATGGAGCTGATGCTCCTATTACCTACCAGATGGTGACTGTGTCTCTATTGTTGTCCAGCTAATTGGCTTCCTGCTGGATCATCAGCGGTTTCAATATGTGATCAGCGCCTTCGGCTGCTCAGTAGATTCTTGGCCTTTGTTGTCTTCATCTTTTCTTTCTTGTTTCTTTCCATCCCTACACCGGAAAATTCTGAAGATGCATTGCACCGCACATGCATCCTGCCCATTCGTGTCTCCTTTTCTCTCTCCCTTGATAATTATAGTCCGATTGAACTGCTTGATTTGGCTCTTCATCGTTGATTTCTGCCATTTTTTTGCTTAATCAAAGGTGTCCATAGTACTCTTAACGTTCGTTGGTTGGTTTGTTTGTCTGTCAGTAAGATTGCACAAAGACTGCAGAACCGATTTTAACGGAACTTGGCGAAAAGGTGAAACGTGGTTCAAGGACGAAGCCATGAAGTTTCAGTGTGGATCTGGATTATAGGGCGAAACCAGGATCCGTTCGACCGTTGTGGAGGTCTTAGATCTCCCGGGGTGGTCTTTTAGTTGTTTACTTTATAACTCTTCCTTCAGACCCCAAAAGAAATGACAGCTTGAAAATCATTATTCGGCGCATGTGTGTGTGCGTGCGCGCGCGCGCGCGCGCGCGCGTGTGTGTGTGTGTGTGTGTGTATGGTTGCCAACAGATGCGGATCCACATCGGAATGTACTCGGTGTTCATGAAGGAATGGCTGGCAGTGTTTCCCCCGATCCGCTTTCCACATCCTCCGCACAGAAGACTACCACAGCAACATGACCCATCACCTCTCCAGCATCTTCCGGTTCCTGGACGTCGGTGAGTTGAAAGACCACCGTCTGCCATTGATGCAGAATCCTATTCACGAGGGATGTTATCAAATCGACATGTCTGATATTGGCATCACTTGTTAGATTTGATTTCTTTCTGCGGGGAGGGGGGGGGGGGGGGGGGGGGGGGGGGGGGGGGGGGGGGGGGGGGGAAGCTGTCTCATTTTCTGTGCCCTTTTTGAGGCATCATTCTCACGCCTCTTATTCTGCCCCCGTCCCCCGCACACAGTCTTCCCCCGCTCCCTGCCCCTTTTACACAGCCACAGCTACACCGGTATTGTCGAAGCCCGAGCGCTACACGGAGTATAGTCAGTGTTAGATCTTAAAGAAACAATCGTCCGGAGGGGTTCAACACTGTGGTCGTGTCACTTTGTTGCTCTGTAGCACTGACTTTTGTGAGCCAACATACGCGGGCCACCACCTATCAAGCCTTCGTCTGACAATGGAGGCTTCGCGGAGTGAACCCCAAGAAGATAGAAGCTGAACAAATACAATGCTATAAACAAGAGAACCACTGAAGAAATTAAGATTGCAAAGGAAAGTTGGATTAAACAATAATGTGGCAACATTGAAAAAAAAAACCGACTAGATAATCACACACAAAGAAAGCTTTTAAGATTGTGAAGGACTTGACCAAACAAAGGCAAAGTCATGTCAGCGCCATTCAGGACAAAGACAACAGCTGTCTCACACAAGAAGAAGACATCATCAAAAGCTGGATTGAACATTGCTCTGAACTCTACGACAAACAGAACAGGAGATTCAAATGCGCTAACAGTGCAGGATTCATCAACTGATGATGACTTCCCAATAATCCGTGAAGAAGTGATTCCTCAAACGACATGGCTGAAATGTGGGAAAGCTGCAGTCATCGACAACATCCATGCAGAACTCTGGAAACATGGCGCAGAGGCAGTAATTAACACCCTAACTGCCATCTGCAACAGGATCGGGTGGGGTGGGGCGTGGCACACCACGGACTCATCACTAACTGTCATCCTTCCAGAGAAAGTAAATCCCCAACAATGCCAGAACAACGGTATTTTATGCTTGATCAGCCCAGTTCCCAGTTCAGTTCAGTTCAGTGGTTTATTTAGCCATTTAAAAACAACAACAACAACAACAACAACAACAATTACAACAAAACAAACACCACCTCCACACTCAACTTATCATCCATGTCAGTACTTTCAAACCCACATCTGATATATGCATATTTACATAAGTGAAATACCCCAGTGGTACACAAAATTGTTGATCTTTATAAAAATTTTGCAACCTGTGATTGCGAAATAACCATGGCGATTTCAGCAACATATGGACCATACAAGACAGTATTGACATTATCAAAGTTATACATCTCAATACCTTTCTCCTGATAGAGCGAGGTCAACATTGATCAGCCATTCCAGCAAATTGATGTTCAACTTGTTCTAAAAAGATTGCAGCCACGAGCAGATACCATTATGCTTGAAGAACAGCCTGGATTCTTCAAAGGCAGAAGTACCATGGAACAGATCTTTAAGCTACATACCTTTTGCTAAAGACATCTCTAGCACCGAAAGGAGTTCTACCTCGTCTTCACCCACTTTAGGAAGGCCTGCACTATGGGCCACGCTGAGGAAAAGTAGAATCAGGCAGGAACTGAGTAACACCATCCAGCAACTTTGCTCCAGAGCGACCAGTGCAGTGCTCATATCAGATGATGTAATGAATGGCTCCATCAGTTCAGGTGGAGGTCGTCAGACCTCCCCTTTATCTCCTTCACTTTTCAGCATATTCCCGGAACACATGACTGACGCACTTGAAGATTATATCAGCGCAGTCAGCATTGGGGGAAGTACCATTACAAACCTTCGCTTTGTATATGATATAGATGGCCTGCAGACGGTAAACAAGAACTCACGAAACGTTTTGATCGACTGGACGAAACATCAGCTAGACACGGCATGGAAATCAGCGCCTAGAAGACGAAGTTGATGGACCCAATACTGATACAACTGTGCACGATGAGAAGCTAGAAACAGTTCAACAGTTCTCTTACCAGGGATCCATCATTAGCAGTTACAGTTCCAAACCAGAAATCCTCTCAAGGGCAAAGACAACTACAGCACTGTCCATATTAAAACCTGTAGAAAGGACCATAACTGCGCCCGCCTGCACGTGCATATTTCATCTCCCTGTTCGCATGCAAGACAGGAACCTTCACTGCAGATCTAGAAAGAAGAATCCAAAGCCAGTGAAAGGAGAATGTTACCGCATGGTCCTAAACTATCAGATGATGATCCCACTGATCATATCACCAAACAAGTGCATCATTTCATCAGGCAGCACATAGAAGAATCTACTGACATCAGTCAAGGAACGAAAACTACGTTGGTTTGGCCATGTAACAAGATGGAGTGCCCTTGCTGAAACAATCCTTCAAGGAATGCTGAAGGAGGCAGGCGGAGGAGAAGATAGAAAAAAAAGGACTGACAGCATTGCTCAGTGGACAGCGAAAACATTTGCTGGGACACAGGCCTTTGCACACAACCGACAGAACTGAAGGAACCTGGTGACTGATCTTCAGTGTGGTGCCCCCGGTGACTCACCACGGAGTTAAGAGAGAAGAAGAAGAAGAAGAAGAAGAAGAAAGAAGAAGAAGAAGAAGAAGAAGAAAGAAGAAGAAGAAGAACAACAACAACAAGAGAAGAGAAGAAGGAGAAGGACAAGGAGAAGAAGGAGAAGGAAGAGAAGAAGAAGAAGGAGGAGGAGGAGGAGGAGAAGAAGAAGGATGAGAAGAAGAAGAAGAAGAGAAGAAGAAGAATAAGAGAAGGGAGAAGAAAAAGAGAAAGAAGAAGAAGAAGAAGAAGAAGAGAAGAAGAGAAAGAGGATGAAGTAAAAGGAAGAGAAGAAGGAAAGGAGGAGGAGAAGAAGGAGAGAAGAAGGAGAAGAATAAGAAGAGAGGAGGAGAGGAGGAGGAGGAGGAGCAAGAAGAGGAGAAGAAGAAGAAGGAGAAGAAGAGGAGGAGGAGAGGAGGAGCAAGAGCAAGAAGAAGAAGGAGAAGAAGGAGGAGGAGCAGAGGAGGAGGAGGAGGAGGAAGAGAAGAAGAAGAAGAGAAGAATTAGGGAGAAGGAGGAGGAGGAGGAGGAGGAGGAGGAGAGAGGAGGAGTAGAAGAGGAGGAGGAGGAGGAGAGTTTCGACTGAGGAGGCGCGACCATGAACTCTGTGAATGTTGTTCGAGGAGGAGGAGAGGAAGTTATCATTATGAGGATATCACATAGCATTGTAGGGGGGCGCGATGGATCTGTGTGTTATCCTCCCTCATTATCATATCACATCAATAAATCACCTAAAACCTAACCCATTATGCGTGCTGTAATACTACTCACCCGCCATTGATATGATACGTGGTACTTTGTGGATATTAGGCACTCACGTTGCACGACAGTATCACCTAGCACTGTCTGGATGATGTCCGACCCTTGCTCTGCACTGATACATCACCTAGCGCTCTGTGGATGTTTCAGATCCGTATAGGGTTGGATGATGTGTCACCTAGTACTACAAAGATGGCGTTAAACCCTTCGTCTTCTATTGATACACACCCCTAGGACTATGGATTGTATTGATACAGAGTCTAGCACTTTATGAATGGCATTATTTTCTTTTTTTTCTACATCACCTGGCAATTTATGGATGTTTTACAGCAGGGACCTTTTTCCTTTTCCCCCATGTTTTCATAACCTAGCACGCTGTGGGCGTGATGAGACGTGCTCATATGTTTCATGCACCTTTAGTTCCTAAAACAGCAGCAGAGTTTTGCTGTGTGTTTGTGCAGACCCCCTGCCTGGCCACTTGCTGGAGGAGATCGTGCAGGCTGACAGGAAACACGAGACAAAGTTTAAGAAAAACGTGGCGGACATGTTTCCAGACACTCGCACCCTTCTCCAGAGATTCTACGAACCGTACAACCAAGAACTGGCTGATCTGCTGCACGACTCTAGATTCCTCTGGGAAGACGTCTAGCCTCTGTTTACAGTGTCAGCTCAGCTTCCCTACATCCTGTCGTCCCACAGATAGAAAGAAGGAAGAAAGGGGAGGGAGGGATTTAGATGTATCAAGAGGTAAACTTTCCAGCAGCTCAACTCCACAACTGAAGCTGTATATGTACACACCTTAACATTAACATAAGACAAATAAGAAACAGCTTGTTCACAGTGTGATCATGAACAAACACATATAACGAGAGAATGAAAATTATGTAAAGCAAGAAAAGAATGACCACATAGAAGCAACGCTGTTTGACCATCAGGTTTTCTAGAGACAAACGAAAGTAACAACCAAAAAAAATCCTACCTCATGTACCCCTCCCAGCTACAACCCTCCCTCCTCCAGCTCACCCTCTCCCCGGTCCCCTTGCCTACTCTGTCTGCTCCACTATCCCCACTCTTCCCAATTTGTAACTGACACGTCCCAAGCCCTGTTGTCACTGATACATTCCAAACCCTATTGTAACTGATACATCCTAAGCCCTATTGTAACTGACACATCCCAAGCCCTGTTGTCACTGATACATTCCAAGCCCTGTTGTAACTGATACATCCTAAGCCCTATTGTAACTGATACATTCCAAGCCCTATTGTAACTGACACATCCCAAGCCGTATTGTAACTGATACATCCTAAGCCCTATTGTAACTGATACATTCCAAGCCCTATTGTAACTGATACATTCCAAGCCCTATTGTAACTGATACATTCCAAGCCCTATTTTAACTGATTTAACTGATACATTCCAAGCCCTATTGTAACTGATACATTCCAAGTCCTATTGTAACTGATACAACCCAAGCCGTATTCATTCACGGAGCTCGAGGATGGAACTAAAAGCACCAGGGACCACGTTTCACAAACTCCAGAAATGGCGAAATGGACAGCATTAACTTCCCACTAAAGAAGCTAGAAGCAAAATGCAACAGATGAATATTGAAGTCTCTCCCTAAGAATTGCAAGGCAGTTAACAAAATCTGACAAATCAAGTAGCCCAACAAACATAATCACTAAATGAAAGAGACAGAGATGAAAAACAAAGTGTAAACAGTGTGCTGTCTATTCAGCTTCTTTTCATTTAAAATCCGCCTCATCTCCACTACAAACCAGAGAAACGCTGTCTTTAGGTCAACAAGGAAATCTTTACGAACAATACTCAGACATCTCTGTCCCTTTGAACATACACATACGCACACAAAAGTAGCGCCCTCACGGATTGGTAGGGACAGTCATCGGTATTTCACCTCCCGATGTGCAAGTAAAAGGGCGCAAGACGGAAATACGCGTTAGCAACATGGCTTCCTCTTTCATCTTCTCTGGTTTTCTGAGGGGAGGGTTCCGATTGTTTCATGCACCAATCAGAAGACGTTACTACATTTCATGCACCAATCAGAGGACGTTACTACATTTCATGCACTAATCAGAGGACGTTACTACATTTCATGCACCAATCAGAGGACGTTACTACGTTTCATGCACCAATCAGAGAACGTTATTACGTTTCATGCACCAATCAGAGGACGTCACTGCTTTCCATACACCAATCAGAGGACGTCACTGCCTTCCATGCACCATCATCAGAGGACGTCACTGCTTTTCATGCACCAATAAGAGGATGTTACTACTTTCCATGCACCAATCAGAGGACCTTACCAATTTTCATACACCAATCTTTTATGAACCAACAATGTTACTACGTTTCATACATCAATCAGAGGTCGTGCCGCCTTGTTGGCCTTTTCGACTCGCTTTGTGCAAGAACCCTAGGATACTCACGTGATCTGTCACGAAAGTCTCGCACCACTCGCCTCACAAAGTCAGAAAAGAAACGGTGCCATGTGCCAAACTAGCGAGGATTTTAGTCTTTTACGTGTGTGTGTGTGAAGCGCATCTTAGGCATTTTGATCTCAAACGAAATGGTGTTCACCAGTGGCCTGTCAAGGTGCATTGTGAATACTCTAACGTGACACTTTACGACTGCTACCACTATTCAGTCGTCGGACTTTTCTTAAAACAACTTTGAAGCTGCCATTTCTTAAAAGAAGAAATTCATTAAAAATTTCGTCTTTATCACTGGTAATGCTATTGCCATTTATTATTCATGCATACTCATTCTGCGCATCTTTTCACAAACTCGAGTGGTTTGTTTCTAGTGTGCCCTTAAATGTCCACCCCCCCCTCCCCCCCATGGGGATGTCGAAGGTTTTCACTATTTATGATCCACCAGCCTTCTGGAAACTCAGAGCCAGTAACTTCCTCTTTTCTGTCACTCTCTTTGACTCTGCCTTTTTTTTCAATTCTGTTTTTTTTTTCCCCGCCTTTGTGGACCACTCTTTTCATTTTTGTGCTGAAAACTCTGATAGAATTTTATGTTTTGAAAGCAGTTGTGACATGCCATCCTTTTGCTTTGTTGTTGTTGTTGTTGTTGTTGTTTGTTGTTGTCGTCGTCGTCGTTGAAGTCGTCGTTATCGTCGTTGTCACCGTCGTCGTTGTCCTCATTATTGTTGTCATCGTCGTTGTCGTCACGTCGTTGTCCTCAGTGTTGTTGCTGTAGTTGTTGTTATTGTTGTTGTTGTTGTTGTTGCAGTCTAGCGATTAGAAAGTGAAAATTGTACACATTGTCAGAGCGGACATTAGGCCTCCATTCTTCAGTGTCTGTTTGCCTAAGCTGCCCTTTAGATGCGTTCATTACTTTCATAACATCTTTTTCTTAACGATACATCAAGGAGTATGACTGGCATTTTCAGCAAAACCCAATTTCATATCATATGCCCCAAGATGTTGATAGTCTAGCTCCCATGTCATAATCATAACAGTTTTCATTGTTAGTTTCTTTCATGAGGTGTTTGTTTGTGTTGACATTCTGACGTGTTTCACTATGTTACGTGTTTTCATGTGTGTGTTTGACAGCCCAGAAAAGATTTTGTGTGGTCGACTGGACTATGCTATATGATTACAAGTTGAACTTAAATAGGTAATAAATCAATGTGCACCAAGCCTTTGAAACTTCGGTGACGTGTTACATTTTATTCTAAATTTCTGTCTGTGTTTAATTTTAATCTCTCTCTCTCTCTCTCTGTCTGTCTGTCTGTCTGTCTGTCTGTCTGTCTGTCTGTCTGTCTGTCTGTCTGTCTGTCTGTCTGTCTCTCTCTCTCTCTCTGTCCCACCACCTCTCTCTGTCTCTCTGTCTCTGCTTTCTCTCTCTTCCTCTGTCTGTCTGTCTGTCTGCATCTGCATGTCCCCCCCCCCCCCCCCCCCCCCCCCTGTCTTTGTCTCTTTCTGCCCGCGGGCGCGCACACACGATTATTCCAAACCTGTGGCGGCTGAGTGTTGTTTGACAGTAAGACGAAACTAAACAAAGCGAGTTCCATGTCCGTTCCCTGCTGTGCTGTTCACGCTTTCAACAGGACACTAGTATATATGGTGTCAGAGGCATTTAATGGTTGGTGAATCGAAACTGAAATAAACATTTGCCCATTAAGATGTTTTTTCTTTCGTACGTTCAGTGTGATGATGAATGATTGAATGAGGAGAAAAAGATCATCATCATCATCATCATCATCATCATCATCATCATCATCATCATCATCAGCTGCAGCAGCAGCAGCGGCAGCAGCAGCAGCAGCAGCAGCAGCAGCAGCAGCATATTAGAACAACAACAATAACAAAAACAACCACTGCTGCTACTACTACTACTACTACTACTACTACTACTACTACTACTACTACGACGACGACGACGACGACGACGACTACAACTACGTGTACAAGAACAAGGAGCAAGAAGAAGAAGAAGAAGAAGAAGAAGAACAACAACAACAACAACAACAACAACATCTACTTCTACTATATCACCACTACTACTATTGCCACTACTACTTCTGCTGCTGCTGTTGCTGTTCGGCTTTGTTCGTTTTTTTTTTTTTCTTCAAACTTCAAGGAATAGACCATTAAACTTAAAGCTGCTGCTACTCCTACCACTATTCAGTTTTATTCGTTTGTTTGTTTTGTTTTTAAAATCCATCAAGGACTAGGCCATAAAACCTTAGCTGACATGCACACTGTAGCACAAGCACTGGAAAAAAAGCCCCCCCCCCCCCCCCCCCTCTCCCCCCCCTTTTTTTTTTTCTTTTTATTTATCCTTTTTTTTCTATCTTTCTTTCCTTGTTTCTGTCTTCTCTTTCTACACTTCTTCTTTCTTTCTTTCAAGGGAAGTTCTTTTTCGCTCTGCGTGGCTTTTGTCTGTATGTGTGCAAGGTGACAGGGCAATTACTGTGTGTATCGTCGCGCGAGCCGAAATGACTTCCGTCCCAGCCCAAGGGAATTAACTCGCTATTGTTCAGCCACACAGCAACTGAACCAGCTCTACAGTTGCTTCCCTTTGGCAAAGCTTCCCCCCCCCCCCCTTTTCCCTCCCCCTCTCCCCCCTTTACCCCTCCCCCTCCCTCCCCTCTCATTAAAGTGTTTGATGGTGTGGGTTGTTTCACTTCAACAATAAGTGCGTGTGTGAGACGGGGATGGGGAGACGCTAGCGATCATTATTCGCTCAGAAAACAGGTTTCTCACGTGAGGAACGCTTTCACAACTGAAGAAGTATATATAGGCCCAAACAATATGAAAACATGGATTTAGTCAATGCCAGAATGCAGATCATGAGGGTGTGAATAACCCCTATAACACAACACGAACGATATGCTTGCTTTAATGAAAATTCATTCATTTATTCATTCATTTAGTCGGTTTTTTTTTGTTTTTGTTTTTTTTTGTTTTTAAATTACAGATCACAGCTATAGAGATCCAGGGGCAGATCAGTTCGTCGGAGAGGTGAGGTACCCAGTTGATATACTGCCACCAGACTGGTGGAGTGGCGCTACCAGACAAAGCGAACGACGGCGGAGGAAGGTAGAAGGGGAAGAAGGGGATACCAAATGATAACATGATAACACAGCATTAATAAAGCGCCTCGCCAAAGGTTGTAGGTGCTGGCTATCCACTTTCTCGTGTACACAACGGTCTGCCTACCTGAGTAGTGCCGACTGAAGAGCTGCCTGCCGGCGCTTCATTCAGCCGTTTCCCGTGTCATCTAATCGATATCGTTCACTCAATTTCCTTACTTTTTCTTCATTCTTCAATTTCTCACGCTGGGTGCATTCTATGTGTAACTTGTCATTCTTACTAACCACCAAACTGGCCTTCTTTTCCGAAAGTTGGTGAAGGGATTTTTACATGTGTGCAAGATGCTATACATGCATTCACACACGGAACCTAGGTTCATATTCTCATCCTAAGGATTGTTTGCGAAATGGAGTTAGAACCAATGTAACTCGGAAGGAAAATCCCTCTGTATCGAAACAGCCCGAGGGAGATTCGAACCCGCAACCCCAGGATCACCAAGATCACGAGTCCGGCGTCCTGAGCTATTCCGGTCCCCAATTGACAATGTACATGTACAGCACCACGGATATACTTGCTGACCGAGGGGTGAAGGCTTGGGGTAACAGGAGAAGGTGATAGGGTCAAGAGAGCTGGCACCGCCGAACAAACACTAGTGACCACGGGTACGGGTGGGGTGGAGGGAGGGAGGAAACACCTTGTGTACCGTTTGGCACAGTCAGCAGGTCTCCACCGCTAACCCTATGACGTCTTTTTGTTTTATTTATGTTTCTCGGAAAGAGGTTTAGCATTGTTTCCCTTTTCATTTATGAATGGGCAGGGGCGAGGGCAAAGCCGATAGGAAGAGGTTGTGAACCGGAAACCTATGAAACAATTCCCTCACCAGCTCTCGCGGCCTCACCGCCTCCTCCCAATACGTCCCTGAAATCAAAACTGGAGACCAGTGTGTGAATATCCACAGCAGTGGCTAAGTGTCATGGCCATAAAGCAGTATGGAAGGGCCTCATTTGCACAGTAGTAGGAATTAGAATGGAACTTACGTACTTCAGTGTTGCTGCAGCGTCTTGATCATCAATGCAGGTACCCGTGTCTCTCGGACCTGGCTGACCTGGGATATAATATTATAAAAGGAATCATCGGGTACAGTCTTGTGACTGTATTATCAGGCCAGAACTGGAATGTCAAAGCGCGTCATCTTCATCAGTGTCATCCTCACCGATCATTCTCATTCAAAATAAAAAGAAGTGTTACATTATTGTGTGACACTTCGTGCTGTACTCTAGTGATGACGTCACTTTCGATGGGGGGTCCTTTCCGCGTCCACGCTCACGGCGAGTTTGTATTGAAGTCGTCTTTATACGCAAGTTCACCAGTGCAGAGAAGGGGGGGGGGGGGGGGGGGGGGGGGGGGGGGGGGGGGGGGGGGGGGGGGAGGGGGGAGGGGGGGAGATGGGTGGTGGTGGTGGTGGGCCGGGGAGGAGGGGGCTGGGGGGAATGGGGGAGTAGACTGTCAGTTGATGGACGTAGCGCCCTTCGGAGTGCGACGCTAATTAATTCGGACTTCATGACCAAAGAACCATTGTAATCTATACGCGGCTTCGTAAGTAATATCCTGGACGCGATGGGCCAGAATGCCACTGAGCACCATGGAAAGACAGTCGGCAGCAGTGCCGTGGCCCGTCTGGTAATCTGCTTCACCGCCGTCCTGATAATGACGGCACCCTACTGACTGCTGTTGACGTACAAAAATAACAATGCCAGTACCAAATGTCAGCCCGGGTACTGGAGTGATATTTTGCAGCGGCAGGTCACATATTTATAACCATAGTGGAACAAATAGTCGCTTTGCCGGGGTCAGCTTTGACTAGTCACTGTATTGTGATATATAGGTGTACAAGGAACGCATGCATCTGTTAGTTAAGGTGATGGTGGTGAGGTCTTCTGGTGGTGGCAGTGATGGTGTTGGCGGTGGTGATAAAAAACAAAACAAATCTAGTCTCTGATGTATCTAACTGTTTCTATTCCTGAGCTAGCAGCAGCAGCAGCAGCAGCAGCAACAGCAGCAGCAGCAGCAGCAGCAGCAACAGCAACAGTAGTGGTTGTAGCAGTAGTAATGATAGTAGTAGTGTTAGCAGCAGCAACAGTAGCAACAGCAGTAGTAGCAACAGCAATAGTATCAATCCTTGTCATAATAGAATTTGTTGTAATGAAAGAACCAGGACTTCCTCAATTGACGACGACGACGACGACGACGACGATAATGATGATGATGATGATGATGATGATGATAATGATGATAATAATAATGACGACGACGACAATGATAATGATGATGATGGTGACGACGACGACGACGACGACGATGATGCACTAAAAACTAGACATGAACGTATGAATGGAAACTAGATATATGAATATGTTTTGTGACTGGTTTCAAACGCAAATGAAAATATTTTTGTTCATCTTGGTTTGTTTCCTTGAATTATTTCCCATTGTAATTGTTTGCTTGTGTGTTTCTGGAAAGAAATTATTATTTTTTTTTTTTTTTTGCTGATGACCCGTACCCATTGATATTTTATTCTTCGCAAACGTACGTGTACCCATTGTATACAGGTCGGTGGCCTTTCAATTAAAAAAAATCATGAGTTCAAGAGTTCTCTTGGTCTCGGTCTCGGTCTCTCTCTCCTCTCCCCTGTCTCTCTCTCTCTCGGTCTTGCTCTCTCTCTCTCTCACACACACACACACACACACACACACACACACACACACACACACACACACGAAACGAAAGAGAAGACATGATGCAGAAAGGTGTCTGTTTTTTTTTCCCCGGATGTTCCTCAGTATATGCTCCAACATCATTTCTCAAGCTCTATTTTTGCTGCTTTTTTTGTTGTGACTATATTGTTGCTTTGCTTTTTGCTGGTCTTTATGCTTTTTCCCCCTTTTTTTATTTTGTTGATGCTGTGTTGGTGTTGATGATGCCTTCGTTTACATAGATCGATATGTTTATAGACGTTGACGTCGCTGCGGTGATGGGAAATGTAATCAGACACTGGCTTTATAAGTTGAAAAACATTGCAGCGGCAACTGGCAAGTATTATGTCATCACCTCTTCTTTTCTCACCCCCACCCTCCCATTTTCTCCCTCCATGACCCCTTCTCCTCTTCACGTCTTTTTCACTCTTTCCTAAAATCAATACAAACAACTCCGTAAATGTCGTTTAAAAACTCTCTCACACACACACATACACACCGCACGCACGCCCCCGCACCCCCCCCCCCCCCCCCCCCCACAAGTCATTAAATGTCGTCTAAGAACACACACACACATGCACAAACACACACACACACGCACACACACACACACACACACACACATTTCAAAATGGCGACGACACTCAGCTCCTAACTTTCTTCTCCCCGACATAAGGTTATTGTGAGTGTTCTGAAAGATGAAGACCAGAAGTGCAGGCTTACGTGCTGCTACTTCAGTAAGCAGCCAGAAAGCAGACAGCCTAACGTCCTGAGCATCCTCACATTCCAGAGGAATTGAAGCAATCTCGACGAAGCGGGCAACCAGCTCATCCAACTGCCCCAGCTAGGCCTAGTACCAGAGATGAAGCTACAACTACCCAGGCCGTCCCTATGACTGTACGAGAAAGGGAGATGCTTCAATCGATTGCGGACCTCAAAAACACCATTTCGGCCCTCTGCGATCGTGTTTCCTCCCTGGAGAAAAGTTTACACGCCGAAAGGAATTGCGCCCAGTGCTACGAAAAGAAACCGATCACCTTGACAACCATAGGTACACAAACGGACAGTGGCAGCATAGCAGCCCCGACTTACGCTGAGGTTGTAGCAAGACCAGCTGCTGTTCCTGGGGGTTCCAAGCCATCATCGCATACCGTGCAGCAGGAACCTCCACGGAGCAAGGCCTCTACACCGGCTCAGAATAGATCTGGTAAACAACTCCACAGATCTTCCCATGACGTAAGTAAGTCTGACGTCAAACAAAAAACACTCTGGCTCAACACGACTCGAAAAAAAAGAAAAAAGAACGTGAGAATATGCCTGAAGTTTTGATTTTGCACGACTCGGTGCTGAATCGCGTACATGGGGACAAATTGGGGAGGTCATATAATTTCAAAACCTCCATGAAAAAGATCTCAACTGTAACCGACGTGCAGAATTCTCTGAAAGCTGTCAGCTCCGACTCAAGAAATATAGATGTTGTCTTAATACACTCTGGAATCAACGACTTGAAATCTAAGAACAGTATCGACTTAAGCAAATCATTTGCTACTACTACTTTGAAGGAAGCTGCCAAGAAAAAAAACCCAAAACGCAGTTTGTAGTAAGCAATGTCACCACCGTCAAAGACCAGACGCTGGAGGCAAAAAAGAGAATTATTCAATGCTGCCATCACGTCAGAACTGTTGGAGATACGTAACATCTGTATAAATCAAACACAACAACTTGAAGAAACATCACCTCAGGGACGGCATTCACCCCCACCACAAGAGGCTCCAGCATACTGGCTGGCAACATTGGACGTCGCGTCCGAAACCTGGTGTGGGAAATCCCGAAACGGCCTGCACGTCAGCCCAGATTCCACCGACCCCAGTCCTACCCTGGCCCTCAACATCACGCCCTGGCACAACCGCTTCTATGCTTTGAGTGACTGGGACATGTTTTATTAACACTTGTGATAACCTTTGTCACAGAGATCAAGATTCACTGACATTTACGAAGCTGAGCAATTCCCATTGTTCTTCGCCATTAATGACTTTATGCCTACTAGACATCTAAGTACATTTAGTATAAACATAATTAGTTGATTTAAGCTATTGTTTAACGCATATTGAAATTTGTATTTTTATTTCATTATCATTATTATTATTATTATTATTTTATTTATTTTTTTTAACATACTTTTCTACTTTTCTCACGCACCTTCCTTGCTTCACTTAGTTTTTTTTTTTAAATTGTTCTCCTTTTAGTGTATGTAAATCTCTGAGACTACCTTGATTTAACATTTAACTTGGCACGACTGGTTACCAATAATGAGTAGAACTAATGAGAACATTTTTGATATATTTCAGTGGAACTGTCGTTCCATTGTCAAAAATTTAGACTGTTTAGTTCAACATCTTGCACAACACGATCACAAGATTCTGTCTTTTCAGTCCTTGAATGTCAAAAAAAAAAAAAGCTGCCAAAGATAGACAATTACTATTATCCACCAATCCATCAAAAGGATGATGCCACTGGAAAAGTCTCTCTACGGCTATTTATGTACGTGAGGGGGTTTCTTACACTCTTTGCCCCAGTCCCTGCACCATCTGATATACCTAACTTAAATTCTTGTGCTGTTACAGTCGGATTCAATTCTTCACTGTTAACCATAGTTTCTGTCTACCTACCCCTTGGTCCAAATGAGCAGAACACTGAATGGATTCGTATGCTACAAACAGAACAAAATAGAAAATTCTTAATCACGGGTGACTTTAATGCTCACTCACCTTTCTGGGAGATGGAATGTCAAACAGTTACATGCAACCGTTTTGTTGAAAATCTAGTGGATTCCTCCCTCTGTCTTCTAAACGATGGGCGAATCACACGCATACCCGATAACCCCAATCAGAGAGCCACCACCCATCGACTTAACACTGGCGTCACCTGAGTTAACACCCATTTGTACCTGGAATCCAATAGATGATCCTCTGAACAGTGATCATATACCACTTGTGACCAGGTTTGAACTAGGTCAACCTTCCGCTACGGACTCAACAGAAGACAAGATTCCAAAATATAATTACAAACGTTCTGACTGGAACAAATTTACAAACATATTACTTTCTTATGATGAGTTTGAAACTTCTGATCAGGATGTTGACACCTTATACATGATGTTTACTAAAGCTGTTCTGTATGCCGCTGACGAATCCATTCCAAAGTATAAGTCAAAACAGCAAAAAAAAGCATGTCGGTAACATTTGGTGGAATGAAGCTTGCCAAAGAGCAAAAGACGAGAAAAAGTTAAAATTTAATGCTTATCTAAAGCACCAATCTATTGAAAATCATGTGGAAATGAAAAAAAAAAGCCAAAAATAAATGTAACAGAGTAATAGATGAAGCCAAAAAAGAATATTGGTCATCTTTTTGTACAAACGAAGTTTCAAATCATAAAGATATTCAGAAAGTATGGGAAAAATTGAAAACAATGAAGAATGGCGTAAATTTGCCACAATATCCAGTACAATTGTGTCTCATTGTGATTTGCCAACTAATTACGAAAAAGCCGAAGCCTTTGCTAATATGTTTGCAAATAACAGTCGCAGCGATGGACTGTCGGACAAAGACAGAAAGTACAGAGCAGAACATGAGTTACAGCTTAGTGATGAAGACACGGAACAGACTAGAAATCTATCTATTAATGCTGCAATTACGATAGGAGAATTAAAAGAATGTATCTCTAATCTCGGCAGCAAGAAAAATCAGTTGGGCTGGATGGAATTTCTAACGAAATGTTAGGTCATTTATCACTAAATATGTTGAATTTTTTACATTTTATCTTTCAAAAATGCTGGGAAAGTGGACAACTACCAACCGTATGGAAACAGTCAATTGTTGTACCTATTCACAAACAAGGAAAGCCCCGGAATGATAAAAAAACAGCTATAGACCAATTGCGTTAACGTCACACACATGTAAACTTATGGAGAGAATTATATTAAGGAGACTTAATCACTATTGTGAAAAGTACAAGGTTATTCCAATTAATCAGGCAGGCTTTAGAAGAGGTAGATCAACCATTGATCACCTGATAAAACTAACTACTCAAATTAAGCAACAGTTTGCCAGACGAAAGAATGTTCTTGCTACGTTTTTTGACGTAAAAAAAGGCTTACGACCAAGTGTGGCACAATCGACTACTGACAAAGTTACGAAAAGTTGGTATTGTGGGTAATATGTTTGATTTTATCAAAAGTTTTCTTTCTAATCGATCAATACAGACAAGGATTGGGAATACGTACTCCAATATTAGATCTCTTCATATGGGCCTTCCTCAGGGATCAGTCATTGCCCCCATCTTGTTCAATATTCTAATGTCAGATCTTCCTAGGGGGTTATCGAAAGATGCAGTTGTAGTGCAATACGCCGACGACATCTGTTTTTATGGATGAAAGTATCAATGAAAAGAAAAAAACTCCAATCAGAGCTCTGAATTACACCAAGAAGTTATACCAACACGAACTCGATAAAATAAGTAAATATATGACTGAAAATGGTCTTTCATTATCTCTTGAAAAAACCATATGATGCTTTTCAATTCAGGATACAACCCTGAAAAACTTCCTGTATTTTCTATCCATGGTTCAGTCATACGATATACTCGAACGACTAAGTTTTTGGGTGTTTATCTCACGTCAAAACTTTCCTGGACCAGCCATATTGAGTACATACTAACAAAAGCAAGAAGGAGCTTAAACTTATTAAAAATCATTAGCAAACAAAAGTGGGGACATGATACAAAAGTATTAATACTACTGTCAACGTCACTTGTGCGTTCCAAATTGACGTATGCACAGGAGGTATTTTTTAGTGCTCCACAACATTTACTGACTAAAATGCAAAGTGTTGACTGCAAAGCCTATAAACTTTCCCTAGGAGTTCCATTTCATGCATCAAATTTAGGAACCTATAAAAAGAAGCAGGTGTTTTTACCTCTTGACGAGCTAAGATATCTGTCTGCTGCCAAATATGTTTTACGAAGCTCCTCGTTCGAAAATTTCACAGAGGCCGAAGTTTGCCTGAGGTCCGATCTTCATTTTGCAAAAAGAGCTAAATCCATCCAATCATTAAAATCCATTAACACATTTACTTCAGATCTCTCTAAAAAAAAATCAAAATTAAACAGAAGGAAATAGCAACAAAACCTTCCTACTCACCTATACCTACATGGGAGATGAACAATCTGGAGCTTGACATAGATCACACAAACTTATCCAAAAATGATTCACCTAGTATCCTGAAAAGTTCTGTCAGCTCCCATATTGATAACAAGTATTCTGAACATTTTAAGATTTTATACAGATGGGTCTGTACTTGGGAACAGAAAAGTAGGAGCTGCCTTCGTTATACCAGCTTTAGAAATAGAGAAACGGTTTCACATATGTGAAAATGTTTCTATTTTTACTGCTGAATTAATTGCAATATTGAAGGCCCTGAATTACATTTCTGATTTTCCGAAAAATACATTTAAGATTTTATTGTGTGTAGATTCTAAATCGGTCTTACAGGCACTTAAATCCTTAAACCAAAAAATGCGATCGGAATTGATAATGGAAATTAAACACACTGTTCATCTTTTATCATTGAAAGGAACCAGCGTCACTTTCTGTTGGGTGCCTTCCCACTGTGGAATCGTTCCAAATGAATGGGCTGATCGAGCTGCAAGAAAAGGAGAAAAACAATCATGATGGTTCAGTTACAGTTAAGGCGCTGTTAGATTTACAAGAAGGTTACACATGTTTAGTTAACGCGTCATACAAAATATTTGACG
>JADBJO010007787.1:47500-60000 GCA_016801955.1 Conus betulinus
GACTGTTTAATTAACATACGTAGGCTGTTATAAAATGTCCACATTTGATATGTCCAAGTTTAAAGGTACCGTGCTCTTGCAATAACCCCTATATCCAGAATTGTTAGATGAACTAAAACACGCGTTCTGTGACCGTAAAAAAAATCAAATAATGGAGAAATTAAAACACACGAAAGATCCTTGCCAGATACCACTTGTGTGTACCAACAGAAACGTCTGCCCATCAGGAAGATGTTTCTCTGTGAATGATGCTGTGGAAGGTACAACCTATCACACATCATCACATGGCCCTGTTATCTCCTTAAGACAAACATGAAGAGAACAGCCGCCTCTTGACAGAACCACACCCACACTAAACGGAAACAATGTCCACATAAAATGCTCCGTAATGGCGTCGTATAAACCTGTACTGCACAATATGTATCCATGACAGTATAAATATGACAAGACAATGATGAGTATTGTACGCAGGTCACTGTAATTTACGACTCGAGTATAACGCATGATTTGTTTCAATATTCTGTGATTACCTTGCTGTGTGTAGAGACTATGGGTTTTCGTCACACTGAAAGTCTGAGTGTGTGTCGGTGTGAGTCTTGGCTGTGCGGTCCTCACCCCTGATTGAGTGGCACAGGTTGATCCCCGCTGTTCAGGCCATGCATGGCGAACTGACAGTGGAGAGGGAGTCTTCTCGTGGATGTACAGACGCAGACTCGGCCGACTTTACGTCAGACTTCACCGCTCAAAAATAGAGTTCAACACATGACCTCTCCGCTCACAAATAGAGTTCAATACATGACCTCACACACCGCTCACGATTAGAGTTCAATACATGACCTCTCCGCTCATCAAAATAGAGTTCAATACATGACCTCACCGCTCACGAATAGAGTTCAATACATGACCTCACCACGCTCACAGACTTCAAAACATGACCTCACCGCTCACAGACTTCAAAACATGACCTCACCCTCACGAATAGAGTTCAATACATGACCTCACCGCTCACAAATAGAGTTCAATACATGACCTCACCGCTCACAGACTTCAAAACATGACCTCACCGCTCACAGACTTCAAAACATGACCTCACCCTCACACGAATAGAGTTCAATACATGACCTCACCGCTCACAAATAGAGTTCAATACATGATCTCACCGCTCACAAATAGAGTTCAATACATGACCCCACGCTCACGAATAGAGTTCAATACATGACCTCACCGCTCACAAATAGAGTTCAATACATGACCTCACCGCTCACAAATAGAGTTCAATACATGACCTCACCGCTCACAAATAGAGTTCAATACATGACCCTCACCGCATACAAACAGAGTTCAATATATGACTTCACTGTCACAAATAGAGTTCAATACATGAATACTGAAGAGAAGACAGGGAATGCTCACCGCATTGTGTGATCCGGGATATCACTTAATTCTCTGGACGACTGCTTCCAAATACAAGCCATTAAGACAAGCATGAACAGACCAGCCATTTCATGACATAAACACACCCACACTTAACGGAAACTATCCGCATGAAATGCTCCGCAATAGCGATGTACAAATCCGAAACTCAAAGAAATATCTATCTATCTATCTGTCTGTCTGTCTGTCTATCTATCTATGACTGCATGAATATGAAAAGACAATTATTGGTGGTGTAGTTCACGACTCGAGCACAAAACATGGATTGTTTCAATATTCTGTTATTATCATGTTGTGTCTAGAGACTGTGGGTTTTTCATAACAATGGAAATCAGTCTGAGGCTTGGCTGTGCGGCCCTCACCTCTCGCTGTGTGGCACAGGCTAACCCCAGGTGTTTAGAGCAGTGCGTGGCGAATTGACAGTGGGGAGGGGGTCTTCCCGCGCGGTAGGAAGAACGATTGAAAAGGACCACAAACCTTTTTCACTGCTCTTTCAGTGGTAGACAGATTTTCAATCAAAGAAGCGCTCTTTGAGAGAAGGTCACAGCACCGATGTATAGTTGTAAAGACCGTGCCGATCTTTTGGACATTTCCACTTCCATGAAGACTTTCCGAGAGCTTCAAAATATGTGTGTGTGTGTGTGTGTGTGTGTGTGTGTGTGTGTGTGTGTGTGTCTTTCATTAACGTCTATCCACTATTCGTGATATTAGACGAAAAAAAAAAAAAAAAAAAAGTGAATGTGTATGGAAGTAATTGCGTGTGTGTGTGTGTGTGTGTGTGTGTGTGTGTGTGTGTGTGTGTGTGTGTGCGCGTGTACGCATGCATGTGTGTGTGTGTGTGTGTGTGTGTGTGTGTGTGTGTGTGTGTGCGTGTGTGTGTGTGTGTGTGTGTGTGTGTGTGTGTGTGTGTGTGTGTGCGCGCGCGTGCGTGCATGTATATATATATATATATGTGTGTGTGTGTGTGTGTGTGTGTGTGTGTTGTGTGTGTGTGTGTGTGTGTGTGTGTGTGTTTCCTTCCAGCATGAAGATTCTGCAGATAATTATGATAACTATCGGCTGTGTCATGATATCTTATGGGATAAAACAAAAATCGGAATGTGCGGGTAGGCTGCTAAAGAAAAGGAAAGGAAAAATAAAGAAAAAGAAAACCAGGAAAAGAAAAGAACAGAACTGAAAAAAGGAAAATAAAGAAGAGTCTTTTTTTTTTCCAACGTTCCTATGAACCGAGTTTATACGTATACAGATGGTATCTGTGCTAACTTTAAAAGTTCTGTTGGGTAAACAGAGGAGAGAGAAGAGAGAGAGAGAGAGAGAGAGAGAGAGAGAGAGAGAGAGAGAGAGAGAGAGAGAGAGAGAGAGAGAGAGAGTTACAACATACACAAACATACACACCAACAGACAGACAGATAGACAGACAGCCATGCGCACAAAGGCATTGTCTCTCCCTCTAACACTCATACACATACTCATTCACAGCCAGAGAAACACACTCGCGAAAGGAAATACACATGCATGCGCTCGTGCGCATACAAACACAGACATCCCCCCTCCCCACACCCACCCCACACATGCACGTACGTGACCACACAGACACCCCCCGCCCCCCCCCCCCCCCCCCCCCCCCCCCCCCTCCCACTCACACACATACACACAAACGTCCGCGCGCGCGTGCACGCGGCCACACTTTTTTTTTGGTTTGTTTTTGCTGTCCCATCTTCTGTGCCACCTCAGTGGCAGTGCATCCACGCCGCTCATTCCGACACCCCGTCCACAGCCACAGTCCGGTCAGTCCCGCCGCAGCCCCGGCACCCGTAATCCGCGGGGAGCAGTCAATGTCAAGTCGTCAAGAGGCAACCTATCGGAGGAGACACTGCACTGCTGCCGAGGCACTTAAGTGGTGTTCAGTGGCGCCTGTTCTGATCCAGCATACGCACGACATCACATACTAAGCCCCCCCCCTACTGACGACAATAATTGCTCAGTCATGGAACCGGCATGAGTGAGCTCTCGCTACCACGTCCGTCCAAGAGAGCTACCATAGCCGATACCGGTGACCCCAGCGGAATCACACCAAGGCCGTAGACGTGGGGAGGACATCGAAATGAGAGCAGGGCTTGAATGTCAACAGAATTCGAGACTTTTTGTTTTTTTGACGCTGACCGACGAGAATGAGGATGATGAAGATGATGCTACGGATGTCCATTCTGGTCTCAGACTGCATGACAGGGCTGTACTCTACGCTTACTCTCATACTACTGTACTGCATTTTTATGTATTTTCTGCACTGTCTTGCATTGTAACACACCCCGGCATCAACCAGTCCCGAGAGATATAGACACCTGCAGTGTAGGTCAGGAAAACTGAGCTACACTCACTCTACGCATCAATTACGTGGATGAAACTCGACTGTGTGGTCCCAGTCTTCCCGTAGCAAACTCAGCTCTGGGTAGCAGCCGGTCGAGACAGAAAAATTCCACATAGCTCTGCTGGTAATCGAACCCACGACCTCCCAGCCGGGAGTCCGGGACGCTAACCACTTCACCACGGCCGCTATACCGTATGCTCCCACACTTTACTACTTGAAATGTGTATCACGAAGCAGGGAATCTAACCGGGCGAAGACAGAGATACATCATTTGCGTGGCTTCACCCTCAGTTTCACATCATCGTACTCGCTGCCAGTTCTTGCTGATGCAAATGTGCCCCTTTTCAGTGTAGTTGGATCCACGTCAACCTGTTGTACATATTATTGCCAATTCTAGAACTGTCAATACGAGAAAACCGTCCGGTGAATACGATTGTGTGTGTGTGTGTGTGTGTGTGTGTGTGTGTGTGTGTGTGTGTGTGTGCGTGCGTGCGTGCGTGCGTGCGTGCGTGCGTGCGCGTGCGTGCGTGCGTGCGTGCGTGCGTGCGTGTGTGTGTGTGTGTGTGTGTGTGTGTGTGTGTGTTGATCCTAGCAGGAAACGTTCTTCTGAAGTGGATGAAATAAATTCATAAGCAGTATCCCCATAGCATTTGGCAACAGTTTGTAGGGTCAAAGTTGTGGGGTGTAGGGAAATAGTACCCCACAAATTGTCGCTACCGCACAACGCCGGCAAAAGCTACGACACACTACCCCACAACCCCAGGTAACCGAACACACACACACACACACACACACACACAGAGATCAGCTTGCTTTCGCTCTCTGCCAGGCAGGAGATAATGAGATGACGTCATTTTTATGCGTTTTCCGCAAACAGACGTAAATTATGGCGTCAGCGGAGTCATTGTTGAAACAATGTCAACGATGATTCAAAAGGTATGTTTGCGTCTTTTTTTTTTTTTTTTTTTTTTATATTGTGTATTGTGGTATATTAATTCATTTTCATCATCGTTGTCGGGAAGCTAAATTCTGAAAAGAGATGGGAACATTTTGGAATGTAGGCTTGTTGTCAGGAAGCAAAATACTGAAAAGAGAAGGAAAACGTTTTGGAAAGTAGGCATGTTGTCAGGAAGCAAAATACTGAAAAGAGAAGGAGAACATTTTGGAATGTAGGCATGTGCTGTTCAAGATTCAAGCAGGCTGGGACAAAAACACACACAAAAAAGAAGTCACGTACCTCTAGAATCATGATCACTATGGCCAGGCCCAAAGGCCGAGAGGCCTAGCAACACCCTCCCCGAATCAGAGGATGCCAGGGATTTGAGAGAGCCCGCATATCCCACTATATAAGAATAATATAGCTTGTGACTGGATTTCTGTTGAATAACCCGACAGCTTCGACGGAATAAACATTTTTGATGATTCTCTGACTTTTGGAGCTGGAGGAGGAGAAATGCCGGACCTATCCACCCTGGGACATGTTGATTGTGTTTACATGTGTTATGGAAGAACTGTTGGCTACCAGTGTGGTTTACTGGGGGGGGGGGGGGGGGGGGGGTGGGTGGTGGTGGTGGTGGTGGTGGTGGTGGGGGGGGTTATGGAAGGTTTGAGGTATTTCCACCCGTTGAACTGGGGGACATGTTGTCTCACCGATTGTGGGGCAGTTGAAAGTGATTGCAGGCCTGAACTGTCAGGACGCTTTAAGGTCCAGCGTTTGTCCCTGGCAGCAGCAATGGCCGTTATTCTTCATTTACAGTCCCGTGGTTCAGAATCGAGGCATAGTGTGTGTGTGTGTGTGTGTGTGTGTGTGTGTGTGTGTGTGTGTGTGTGTGTGTGAACATACCCCCAGTTAATATCATTCTGTGACACTGGCATCACGTTTACAAACTTGTGAGTGTTGCGCATGAGCCGTACATCCTGAAAGTGGAGCAGCCTCCTCCACGTGTTTCTGATCGAGTGGGCCTTCCGCCGTTTCTACGGCTGATCTCGCTATTCAACTTGTGAAGTAGGTTTTTTTTTTTTTTTAAATTCATTTTGCATTCCGCTTATTAAAACGTATAGTATGAATCTCTGTGGTCAATAAACTTAAATTCGTGTCATAAAGAGAACAATGTAACAGATGAAGTTTCGATCTTGGAGCAGACTGTAGTGATTGATTTAGTTGGAGCACGGTGGTACACATGATAAATTTGACTGTTCTTGACAGCACACAAATGACAAAAACAGTAACATGGGGATATTCACACAGTAACGAGCCTGTATGAAATCTTCATTCCTTCCTTTCTCATTTCCTTCTGTTTTCATTAGCCGCAGGGCAGAACTGGTAACAAAGACGTCCCCAGCCTGTGCCGTTCCCATGGTAGGCAGTACAGCCATTTCTAAAGATCTTATTGGGCTGTGTTTTCGCAGCTTTGACACTACAAAGAGTGTAAAGAACACATTTCGATACACCCTATGTTCTCAGAAAACATACTCGAGTAGGTCTTTTCCCCCGTGGCAGAATGAATAGACAAGATGCTTGAAGATACTTGTTTGGCCAGCGCTCAGCGTGATTTGTGTGTCTTCCTCTCACTGAATGGAAGCTCCGTTTTGAAATTTGGTTTGAATTCACAATCAGGCCATCTGGAACACGTGTTCTCTCTGCTTCATGCTTCCATTTTTAGGCGAACTACAAGCCCACCCCATCCTCTCTTTCTCATACATCTGCGTGTATGCATGCGTAATTCATATATGTTCACATCTACACAAACACAGTGTGTGTGCCCACTCATTTGTGTGTGTGTGTGTGTGTGCAACACACACACATGTGTGTGTGCCCACTCATGCGCGCACACACACACACACACCTCTACACCTCTACAGTTGATAAAGAATGAATGATGAACAACATTCATAACACAGTTTCATCTCCTGACAGAAAAAGGTGGGAAATAGCATTGAATTGACAAACTTGCACGCCCGCAGCACAGCCAGATCCTTTTTGACATTAGACACGTGTGCGCACCTATGATGTATACACATACATCCGAACACACACACATATTTGCATACAAGAATACACGCACGCACGCACGCACCCCCCCCCCCCCACCCCCCCCCCCCACCCCCAGCACCAACTTCACACACAGGAACAGCGCGCGCGCGCGCGCCGCGCACACACACACACACACACACACACACACGCACACACACACGCACGCGCACGCACACACACACACACACACACACACACACACACACACACACACACACACACACACACACACACACTCGAACTTCAACAACACAATGCACTTGCATACACACACACACACACACACACACACACACACACACACACACACACACACACACACACACACATGCACGCCCGCGCGTGCTTACGTGCGCACGCACGCACGCACACACACACACACACACACACACACACACACACACACACATACACACGCACACGCGCTCTTTCCCTGCGGGTTCCAGGTCAGGGCTTGACGTGTGGTGCTGGACGCTGGCTTTCTGAGGGTGGGTCCGATCCAGCCCCACTTCCTTCGCAGTATCTGCTTGGCCACTGGTTCCTGTCCCGCGCGCTCCCACAGATCTTCGTTTCGGATCTTGTCCTGCCATCGGATTTTGTAGATGCGCCTCAGACAGGTGTTGAAGAATGTCTGAATCTTTTGTTGCACCGTCTGTGTTGTCCGCCATGTCTCGCATCCATAGAGCAGAATTGATTTCACACACTGGAGTTGAAGATGCGGAGTTTGGTTCTAATACTGTTTCCCTCCAGATGCCCAGATGTTCTTGAGCATGACAAAAGCTGCTCTTGCCTTGCCGATTCTGGCTGTGACGTCTCGGTCCGTACCTCCCTGTTGGTCAACCACGCTTCCCAGGTAAACGAAAGACTCCACCTCCCTGATGGGCTCTCCACCGACTGTGACTGTGTGTGTTGGCAGTGGTGTTGATTTTCATCAGCTCGGTCTTCTTCTTGTTAATCTTGAGCCCTGTCCCGCCTGATGTGGTCTCCAAGCGAGTGGTCTTATCCTGCATCTGGCTGTGGCTGTGTGATAGGAGCGGCAGGTCGTCAGCAAAGTCGAGGTCGTCGAGCTGCGTCCAGAGTGTCCACTGTATACCGTTGTTCCTGCCTGTTGTAGTGGTCTTCATGATCCAGTCAATGACCAGGAGGAAGAGGAACGGCGACAGCAGGCACCCCTGCCGAACTCCAGTCTTCACCTGGAAACTTTCAGATAGCTGACCGGCGTGGGCAATCCCGCAGTTCATGTCCTGGTAGGTGCACTGGATGAGGGAGATGATCTTCTCGGGGACTCCGTAATGCCTCAGCAGCTTCCACAGCGTCTCTCTGTCCACACTGTCGAGGGCCTTTCTCATAATCTATGAAGTTGATGTAGAGGGGGGAGTTCCACTCCAGCGACTGCTCCACAATGATGCGCAGGCTGGCGATCTGGTCGGCACATGATTTGTTCCGCCGGAAGCCTGCCTTCTGGTCTCGGAGCTTGGGGGTCGACAGCCTCTTTCATCCTCTCCAGTAGAACCCTGTTGAGAACCTTGCATGGCGTTGACAGGAGCATGATCCCTCGGTAGTTGCTGCAACCCCTGAGGTCTCCTTTCTTCGGCAGCTTTGATGATGATTCCTTCTTTCCACTGGGCCGGTACCTCCTCCTTCTCCCAGATCTTGCTGAAGAGGCTGTATAGCATGTTGACAGCTGGTTCTAGACACACAGGTAATTAGAAAGACCAGGTTCTAGACACAGAGGTAATTAGAAAGACTAGGTTCTAGACACAGGTAATTAGAAAGACCAGGTTCTAGACACAGAGGTAATTAGAAAGACTAGGTTCTAGACACAGAGGTAATTAGAAAGACTAGGCTCCAGACACAGAGGTAATTAGAAAGACTAGGTTCCAGACACAGAGGTAATTAGAAAGACTAGGTTCTAGACACAGAGGTGATTAGAAAGATTAGGTTCCAGACACAGAGATAATTAAAAAGACTAGATTTCAGACACAGAGGTAATTAGAAAGACTAGGTTCTAGACACAGAGGTTACGTAGAAAGACTCGGTTCCAGACACAAAGACAGTTAGAAAGACTAGGTTCTAGGCACAGACGTAACTAGAAAGACTAGGTTCTTGACACAGAGGTAATTAGAAAGACTAGGTTCCAGACACAGAGGTAATTAGAACGACTAGATTTCAGACACAGAGGTAATTAGAAAGACTAGGTTCTAGACACAGAGATTACGTAGAAAGACTAGGTTCCAGACACAAAGACAGTTAGAAAGACTAGGTTCTAGACAAAGACGTAACTAGAAAGACTAGTTCTAGACACAGAGGTAATCAGACTAGGTTCTAGACACAGAGGTAATTAAAAAGACTAGGTTCTAGACACAGTGTAATTAGAAAGACTAGGTTCTAGTCACAGAGGTAACTAGAAAGACTAGGTTGTAGAAACAGAAGTAATTAGAAAGACTAGGTTCTAGACACAGAGGTAAAATAAAAAGACTAGGTTCTAGACACAGTTGTAATTAGAAAGACTAGGTTCAAGACACAGAGGTTATTAGAAAGACTAGGTTCTAGACACAGAGGTAATTAGAAAGACTAGGTTCTAGACACAGAGGTAATTAGAAAGACTAGGTTCTAGACACAGAGGTAATTAAAAACACTAGGTTCTAGACACAGAGGTAATTAGAAAGACTGGGTTCCAGACACAGAGATCATTTGGAAAGACTAGGTTCCAGACACAGAGGTAATTAGAAAGACTAGGTTCCAGACACAGAGGTAATTAGAAAGACTAGGTTCTAGACACAGAGATTACGTAGAAAGACTAGGTTCCAGACACAAAGACAGTTAGAAAGACTAGGTTCTAGACAAAGACGTAACTAGAAAGACTAGTTCTAGACACAGAGGTAATCAGACTAGGTTCTAGACACAGAGGTAATTAAAAAGACTAGGTTTCTAGACACAGTGGTAATTATAAAGACTAGGTTCTAATCACAGAGGTAACTAGAAAGACTAGGTTCTAGACACAGAGGTAAAATAAAAAGACTAGGTTCTAGACACAGTTGTAATTAGAAAGACTAGGTTCTAGACACAGAGGTAATTAGAAAGACTAGGTTCTAGACACAGAGATCATTTGGAAAGACTAGGTTCTAGACACAGAGGTAATTAGAAAGACTAGGTTCCAGACACAGAGGTAATTAGAAAGACTAGGTTCCAGACACAGAGGTAATTAGAAAGACTAGGTTCCAGACACAGAGATCATTTGGAAAGACTAGGTTCCACTCACAAAGGTTCTCTCTCAAGCTTAGTTGCCACGCATCCACACCTTGCAGAACAAGGCACAAGTCACATGGGCTGGTTCCCTTGTCCAAAAGTCTTCTACTCGTCTTTCAGCCAGGTTATTCTATTGTGAACTGGTGGCAAAGGCAGACGTTCACAGGATGGTCAGAAAAAAAAGCGCTTCAAGGACCCACTCAAGGCGTCACTGAAGAGCTTTGACATGGACCTAGACACCTGGAAAACAGTGACGCTGGACCTCCCGCTCGACAGAGCTGCATCGTCACAGGTGTTGCTTCTTGTGAGCAGCAGCAGAGGATAGCAGAGGCCCAAGGAAGACATGAGCTTCGCAAGTCTACGATCACCTCCTCCTTATCTTCAATGCTTGCAGACCACTAGTGCCAGACTTACAGCAACACCTGTCATACCAGCATCGGACTGATGAGCCGCAGTCAGACACACCACACCAAGTCTTCCTCTGTGTGATGTCCTTGGTCATGACGAACGAACAACCATCTATAGTCCTGTACTGTGGTGCATGTTGTTATAATGTAGTGTGTTGTGATGTGGACTACGATAGAGGAACAACAATGTATTGTTCTGTACTATGATGCATGTCATTGTAACGTAGTGTGTTGTGATGTCGACTGCAACAGACGAGCGACAAAGTGTTGTTCTAAGCTGTGGTGCATATTATTGTTATTATTGTTATGTATTGTCAACATGTACTGCACTGTACTGTGTTGCATTGCTGTGTATTGTGTACTGTACTTGAAGTACAGTAAGGCAAGCCATTGACCGTACGAAGACCTGTTGTCTACAATGAAAGGAGGGAAAATGGGATGATATGGTCACGTATCAAGATCACCAGGACTTGCCAAAACCATTCTACAAGGAACAACGCAAAGAGGCAGAGGGAGAGGAAGACAGAGAAAGAGGTGTGAGGACATCATCAGTGAATGGACTGGCCTCACACTCAGTAACTGCCTGAAAGTCTGAGAACCGGTGTAACAGCCCGTTCTTACCCCCCTCTGGAACTAAGCCCGGGGTAAGTCTGGGCTAGCCTGCTTTTACCCCCGGGAGTCATTCTAGGACTAGTAAGATCTTACCCCCCCCCCCCCTCCCCCAGTTGGAACTTACCCCCTCCGGGGGGTAAATTTGGGCTAGCCTGGTTTCCCCTCCCCCCTCCCCAAAGGGTTAATCTAGGACTATTTGGAATCTTCCTCCACCCCACCCCACCCTTCAAACAAGAGAGGGTTATTCATGCTTTTCCTCTGTCTTTACCCAACACGCACACCCGCTTTTAAAAGAAAATTGGGGGTTAGCCTGCATATTTACACCCCCTCTCCCATTTCCGATATACAGTCAGCTGGGTTTAGACAAAGTGTAAGAACGAGCTGTTTCCACCGGGAGGACTGGAGGAAGCCGGTGGTACCCCAACGGTCTTCAAGACCCAGGATGGTAAGGTGTACTGCACTTCGGTGCATTGCACTGTGCTGTAGTAGACTGTGTTGCATTATATTTTGATGTGTTGTAACACACTGTGTTCAATTGTAAAAGATTGTGCTGTACTGCGTTGCATTTTATTGTACAGTATACTGCACTGTGTTGCATTGTGTTGTACTATTATGCATTAAGCAACATTGTCTACCGTTGCTTTTTGTATTAAATGTAGTGTTTCCTTGCATTGTAATGTATGAATGTGTACTGCGTTACATGATATCGTAAAAACCATTTGTGATGTTGTACGTTGCTTTCCCTTGTAGTATGTTGTGCTGTGTTGTTGTGTATTGGACTGCAGTGTACTGCCACACACTGTCTCACAACGAGTCGCCTTTTATTGCATTTCATTGCAATGTGCTGTATCATATAGAACTTGGTCTGAACATTATGTAACACACACACACACACACACACACACACACACACACACACACACACACACACGCACACACACACACACGCGCACACACACACACACACACGCACGCACACACACACACACACACACACACACACACACACACACACACACACACACACACACACACACACACACCCCAACCCAGTCAAACAAGCTCCCTCCCCCCACCTCCACCTCCACATATACACAGCCCAGACAAACAAGCCAACATGCTAACATGTTTGGCTGTATATATATATATATATATCTATCTATCTATCTCTCTATCTCTCTCTATATCTCTATCTATCTATCTATCTATCTATCTATCTATCTATCTCTATATATATATATATATCCGATAAACAAGTTTGCTGTCGAAGTCAAATGAGGCGTGGTGAATATGGAGGTCGACATCTTCACACCGGAGTTAATGAAATACAACAGAGGCTCCCTCTCATTTTCGCCCTCACCCTCACGCCCACTCTCTAGAGCCCCCCCCCCCCCCC
>JADBJO010007787.1:65000-70000 GCA_016801955.1 Conus betulinus
TGGTGGTGTTTATATTAAAATGACTAAGTGGTATTAATACTGAAATTACCCAGTGGTTTTAGAATTAGAATAATCCAGTGGCGTTGATATAAAAATGACTCAGTGTGTTAATGGTAAAACGACCAGTGGTGTTAATATTACAATAACCTAGCGCTATGAACATCAAAATGACTCAGTGATGTTAATGGTAAAACGACCCAGTGGTGTTTAATATTAGAATAACCCAGCGCTATGAACATCAAAATGACCCACTGGTGTTAGTATTAGAATAGCCCGGTGCTATGAACATCAAAATGACCCACTGGTGTTAGTATTAGAAAGCCCAGTGCTATGAACACCAAAATGACCCAGTAGTGTTGATACTAAAAATGACCCGGTGGTGTTAATATTAGAGTAGCCCAGTGTTATGAACATGAAAATGACTCAGTGGTGTTAATGGGTAAACGGCTCAGTGGTGTTAATATTAGAATAACCCAGTGCTATGAACATTAAAATGAACCCAGTGTATTAATGTTAAAAATGACTCGGTGGTATTAGTATTAAAATGATCCAGAGGTGTTCACAGCATTGGGTCGTGGTGATATTTATATGCAAGATACCTTTTTAGTGATATGGTTGAGGAAAAATCCCAGCATTTTGTTCCATGTTGATGGACACTGCCATCCTCTAATGCTCGTCGCCTCTCTTCGTCAGTCTGGCACTTATTTTGTGACTCTCTCTCTCTCTCTCTCTCTCTCTGTCTCTCTCTCTTTCTCTCTGTCTCTGTCTGTCTGTCTGTCTGTCTGTCTGTCTCTCTCTCTCTCTCTCTCTCTCTCTCTCTCTGGGAGTTACGTGGTTTGACACGAAGGGACAGGGCACCATTTACTTCAGCTGCGGCAAAAGTTCTGTTATTTCCTGTGACAATGCCAGTCACTGGACTTCCAGCAACTGCCGACACAGCGCTGAACGCCCTGCTGACTGACAATACCGTGTCAAGCTGGAAAATTTCAAGTGAAGGCGGCAACACCGTGGTCGTTCTACCACTGAAGCCAGTCAGCCCAGTGTCAACAACAATGGCGGATCCTGTCCTGAGTCGGAAAACGAAAAGTTCAGTAGTACAGAAAGAAATTACCCAGCCAAGTGCGACGAGATCAAGAGAGAGCGAAACAGCAGAAGAGACGACCTGAACAGGTCGCTGATAATCTTTGAAACACCGGTGATGAAAATGAACTGGCCGTACTTAACATCGAGTCGAACTAACACAGTACACAGCGCAGTACACAGGGCATCACGGAAGAAAACATCATGCCTACATGCGATGATGAAGACCAGCCTCATATCCAGGAAGCTCTTCTGTCTTTGTGTTCTCCTGAGCTGGAATGCAACATCTGTGGTCCAGAAATCCAGCAGTCGGACATGGATACAGGCCGAAGTCTTGAACAGTCCATAGACAAAACAGTCGCCGGTTTTGACACAGGTCGTGAAGAATTATGTTGCGTCTCTGACAGATCGACAGGCGCAGAGACGATTGCGTAATCCGCACGGCAATAAAAAAGTTCCGAAAGGTTGTGTTCCATCGAACGGGTAATACGGGTGTGCGGCTGTGTGAGTCTGATGATATTGTTTTGGAATATGCCTGCGATCTGCACTCGGAGGATGATTGTTTGTTCTGGCTCGTAAAGCTGAAAAAAAAACAAACATGTCATCCGAGGTAATGTGGTAATGTTGCTTATAGCCCAGCCGACCGCAAAGGGCCATATCAGGGCTGTCACCGAGTTGCAGTTAACTCACAAGTCATTAAAAACAACCCTCATTCACACAGCTCTTTAAAACACACCTTCCAAAAACACACCAGAAATTTGTCGAGGAATGTGTTAAACTGGCCAGTCCTTGGTACGGAAGACGTACCGCCAACACGGAGCATGCAGAGACGCAAGCGCGTGCTGCACGCTCTCCACGGATTGATCCAGTTCTGCCTGGGGTGACCGTCATCTACAGAACTGACAGTGACGCATACCAGTGACATTTTCTCGTTCATGTTTTTTCGTCATGTAAAGTGTAATAAAAAGACATTGTTGTGGTGGTTCCATGTCAATAAAATCGAATCGCGTTTTGTCATTGTACATCGCGCCTACTTACTAAATGAGCTTAACAGCTTATTAGCAATAAACTTCGTTCGTTCCGTTCGTTCGTTCGTTCGTCTCTGTCTGTCTGTCTGTCTGTCTGTCTGTCTCTCTCTCTCTCTCTCTCTCTCTCTCTCTCTCCATTATATGGTCGGAAGAATGTACAGAAAACTGTATGGAGGAATTAGAGTCAGATGATTTCAAACGGTGTATTGGTAGAGCTGTTCATTCCTTACCGTTAATGTTACCACATGCTTAGGGTTGTTTGTGAATGTTTTATGTAGCTGTGGAATCGCCAAAGTCAAGAGAACCTGCCCACTACTTCAAACTGTTCTGGTCGACAGTTAGATCGATTAGCAGAAAACCAGTCATCTACAACACAATGAGCTCAAAACAGCGGAACAGTCACTTTTTTAAAATTAAAGTATTCAAATGTTTTAAGGATGACTCGGACGACTGAAATATAGATGTGGAGGTGGACAATAAAGATCTATGTACAGAAGAGCCAATGTTTGATAATGGGATAACAAGGGACGGGGATATAAGCAGCATAAATCAAATCAAACGTGGCGAAAGCGCAGGACCGGTGAATGGTTTGGGGAAACGTTCAAATAAGCCAAATCCGTTGTTACTGGTTTGATGGTAACTATTTAGCTTGCTGTTCAATGAAGGAATCTTTCCTGAGGCACAATCAAAAGCCATAACGATCTCTTCTCACAAAGGGAGGTAGTAAAAATCCAGAGAATTACCGAAGCGTTGCACTGACAAGTGTTGTAAGCAAAATCAATGCTCATACTCTTAATAAAAGGTTAACTACCTGGGCAGAAAGAAAGGAGAAAATAATAGAAGAAGCCAGATTTCGATATAGATACAGCACGGTAGACCACATTTTTATATTATATGTCTTAGTACGAAATATTTGTGAAGTAAAATATTTAAAATAGTATGTTACCTTCTTTGATTTCCAGAAAGCTTTTGATTCTGTGAATAGAAGCATCTTGTGGAATACTGATGCGAATGGGAAGTTGTAAGCAGCTGTACGAGGAATGCATGATTGTATGCAAGCACAGAATGTTTATTTGGAGTATTTCAATCGCCAACACGATGTTTACCAAGGATCTCTGTACTGTCCCCAGTCATTTGCATTTTCTATCAATTAGTTTGCAGTTGCTTTTTTCAGAGAAAGAAGGACATGGAATTCAAATGCTACAGGGGCTACTGAGCTGTTTTTAATGCTGTTTACCAACGATGTTGTTCCTCTCGCAGATACACCAGTTGGTTTGCTGAACCAATCAGACGCTGTGAAAAGTCAGGTAGATTGCAGCTGACTGAATCTGAGTAAGACTTATGTCATACTGTTCAGAAGTGGTGGGCATTAAGCCGCAAGATGTAAGATGGTTTTCCAGCAGATCAGAAGTCAAAGGCTGGAAATGTGTAGGAAGGGAAAGAGAGGGATCGTTGAGATAGTGAGAACAATGAAAATACTGAATACAGTTGATGGGGCTTTGTTTAGGAAATTATTCGATAACAGATACAACCAGTTCTGACATATATGCATCGGAAGCGTGGAGTCTATTCGACAACGCCCTCATAGAAAACGTTCACACTTAAGCAGTAAAGCTTATTATGCATGTACCACTGCATGGATCTAATGAAATGGTTTATGGTGAGAGTGAACGACACCCTCTGTTTATTGAAACATAGGTCAAAGCAGTCAAATACCGGTTAAAATTAATTCATTTACCTACGACCACATTCTGCAGTCAAACATGTAGAATGCTCTTGCTACAACATCATACGGGAAAATTTAATAGGGTTTCCTGTGTAAAGAAAATACTGACAGAAAATGGTTGGGTTTTATTTGGTTTTGTCAGGGAGTAGGCAATACTGCACAGTTTATTTCTGAATTCAAGGATCGTTTAATTTGTTCTTACAGGCAAAACCGGCATTCCAGCGTGAATGGAAACATCAAATACGAATAGAATCTCTCGTTTAATAGTAATTCAGAAATGAAAAAAAAAAAAAATCGGATGATTGTTACACAAAGGGTTAAAATATAACTTAACAAAATTCCGAATTAGAACACTAGGCCTCAATGCAAAAAAAAAAAAAAAAAAAAAAAAAAAAAAAAAAAAAAAAAAAAAAAAAAAATGGTTCGAAGCATCGGACAATAAAGCATGTCCCATGTGTGTTGAGAGAAACGAAGATGAGGACGATGTACATTTTGCTTTTGATTGTCCGGCTTACGCACATTTTAAGTGAGCCAGCTGCACAGAGAAAAGATCACATCGCCATTCTATCCAGTAAGAACAAAAATATTACCATATCATTCGTAAAGTATATAGCGGAGGTAAGTGATTTTCGAGGGAGAATATCACAAACAACCTGTTGAGCTAAAACTTGTGTGACAATATATGAATCCACATTCGGCACTTACTCGCTATTTTTCATGAAGGTCGAAGAAAGTGAAGTGTGAGGCGCGGACGTGCGTGCGTGCGTGTGTGAGAGTGTGTGTGTATGTGTGTGTGCGCGCGCGCGCGCGAGTGTGTGTGTGTGTGTGTGTGTGTGTGTGTGTGTGAGCGCGCGCGCGCGCGCGCGCGTGTGTGTGTGTGTGTGCGAGCGCGTGCGTATGCGTTGTGTGTGTGTGTGTGTGTGTGTGTGTGTGTGTGTGTGTGTGTGTGTGTGTGTGTGTTGGGGGGGTGGGGGGGGGGGATCTCGTCCACTGTAGAAATGACATATTGGTTAAGTTATATGAGTTTCTCTTTCTTTCAGTTGAATGTCGCTATCGCCGTGTATTAATGCAGCTATTGTAACTCCTTTGCCAACAAGGCATATTTGCTGTTGACAGTAAAAACTGTGTCAGTGTCAGTGTCAGTCTCTTCATTCTCTCTGTCTCTC
>JADBJO010007787.1:75000-90000 GCA_016801955.1 Conus betulinus
CAAATCTAATCTACGGAAAATGTTCCTGTATATATAGCTATGGCCCAGTGAAGAAAGGAGTTTGGTATTATTGATATCTTAAAGGGTTTGGCAGTTATTTAAATTTATGCAAATTTAGGTACGCTCTAAAAGGCGAAATTTGAATATTTAATAGCTCAAAGACTAACAAAGTAACAGAAACCAAATTTTGGTTGCTTATGCAGTTTGATTTGTATTTTAAAAAAATCTATGTTGCAAAACACTTCGACAGTTAAAAACCGTTATTTTTCATTTTTGAAGCTATCTCAACCAAAATTGGTGGATGTATGTAATTTGATATGCTGATTAGGAGTATCTATGTTACAAAACACTTCGACAGTAAAAAACCGTTAAAAAACCGTTATATTTCAAATATGCATCAATCTTAACAAAACTTGCTGATTAGATGTTACTTTGAACGCTCAACATGAATATTTAAGTTTACGAGAGCAATTTCGATATCCGACATCTAAAAACCGTTAAAAACCGTTATTTTGCAAATAAGAATCAATTGTGACCAAAATTAGTGGCTAGATGTAACTTTTTGAGCGCTGAACATGAAAATATTAGTTTCATACAGTAAATTTCACATTTGACAGTTAAAAAACCGTTATTTGGTACATATGCATCAACGTTTACCAGTAATGGTAGATAGATGTAATTTTCAACGGTGAACATAGATAGGCAAGTTTTATAAAGTGATTGAAGGGAGAATTCCCATGTTTGCTTAAGGCAAACATAAGGCCTCTCTGGGGGGAATACTATTGTTATTGTAAAATTTTTCTTTTTTGTTTTTCTTTCTCTTACCCTTTTTTCATCCAATCGTGTTGAATTTTCAGGAAAGTTGCAGGGCATTGTGGGCATGTGCAAATGGCATTTTTAAAGAATGAATTGGCCGTTGTTTGGCCGAGATATGGCAAAGAAAACGGCCAAAACGGCCCAATTTGAAACTTGAATAACTCCGAAACGGTTGGACAGACCGGAATGATATTCAGAACACTTACATAACATTATATTTGCAACATATACGTTACAATAACGAGCCGGAAGCGCAAACCATAAGTGCGCGCATGGGCGCGCGCGCGTGTATGTGTGTGTGTGTGTGTGTGTGTTAAAGGGGGAATCCTCACATGTTTACTCTAAGGCAAACATAAGCCGTCTAGTTATTACTACAGTTATTATTATAATAATAACAAGTGTTATTATTATCATTGTTAGTGTTATCATCACCATTATTATCATTACTAAGTTAGTATTATCATCACCATTATTATCATTACTATTACCATCACCGTTCTCATTATTATCATCATTATCATTATGATTATTATCATTATAATCAATGTTGCCATGATGATCTTTGACCTTACTGACAACTTTGCCCTCATGCCAGCCACCAATCAGAACCATGCACGGCATGAGTTGAATACTTGTCATTCAATTATTATTATTATGTTTTTATTATGATTATTATTATTATTATTTGCAAGATTTTTAGCGCTTTTGTGATAGTCTGGCAGGTTTCATGCCCGCAGCCCAGACCTTTCTCGAAGCAGCAACGTACGTAGAGTTCTGTGGGTCATCTATTACCATGTTTTTGAGTAAGCCGTCAACTGTGGTCATTGGGTGTTTGGTCACGTGACACGAGTCCACCCCTATCACAGCTGATCCGCTTCTCGCCCACCCACCCACCTTGTTATTGCTATTACACACACACACACACACACGCACACGCACACACACACACACACACACAGTGTGTGTGTGTGAGTGTATATGCGTGCACGCGCCTGTATATGATAGCGATAACAATGTTTGTGTGTGTGTGTGTGTGTGTGTGTGTGTGTGTGTGTGTGTGTGTGTGTGTGTGTGTGTGATAGTGATCACAATGTGTGTGCGTGCGTGCGCGCGTGCGTGCGCGCGCGCGTGCACGTGGTGGTTGTGATGGTAATTAGACCACACATTGAGAGGCTACTAGCAAAAAACAATGGTACACGCACGTGTACCACTGTGAAAAAGTGTCCGCACGGGGCCGAAAGTCCGGGCTTCCTGGAACTCGCAGAGCCCTTGCCAGGAGAACTCCTGCACGAGCTGCTGCCCCAGTCGTCATGATACCCCCACAATGGGAGGGGACCCACCGCGACAACAGGTTCACATTGGGGCTCCCTCCTGGTTCCTAGAGGGTCCGGTGTGTGTCTGTCTGCACTGAAGACAGGAGATAGGAGAATTCGTGTCTAGCCTGTAGGGTTTGAGCAGCACGACTCGCAATGCGTAGCACAGGTGTCCCGCCTTCAAGTTTGATGGAGAACCTCAGCAATCTTTTTCTTTCTTTTTGTACTCCCAGTTCTTATAGAATAGAGAATACTTTACTATGGGAACGAAGAAATGCTGTCTGTGTGTCTGTGTGTGTGTGTGTGTGTGTGTGTGTGTGTGTGTGTCTGTCTGTCCGTCCGTCCGTGGTCAAAATGTGTTCCACTCGCTCCAGACAAAACTGCTGGACCGATCTTTCTGAAAATTTGTAGATATGTTTATAATGGGTCACGGATGATGCCCGTTGTTTTATTTTACCAGAACAGCTGTTATTAACGGCTATAAATGATAATTTTGTGATGTACAGGCTAAGCAATAACGGTTTATAAACTTAACTGTAACCTACAGTCTGTAAGCTCTTCCGTAGAAAGAAAACTCGTGGAGAGCGTGGCAGCAGAGAGTCCTCAGAAGAGAAGCCCCCTTCAAGCAAGTGTGTTTCGGCCCTTATCTCCTGCCACTCTAGGGGGGTTGGGCCACACCCGGTTCATGACTCCGGATGTCCCTCTGCTGCCCCTTTTTTCCCATCTTTTTTTTTTCCCATCTTGGGACGAGCCATGGCTGGGATTCGAACCCATGACCCTCTGGACATGCTCATTTTCCATTTAATGACTCGCACTCTAATCATTGAGCCACTGGGACACCTGGTATGTGTAGGAAAGTTAAGCCTTATGAAGTTCACTTTTGTTCCTCCTTGACCAGATCCAGCTTGAACACCTCTCTGCCGCTTCTGCCATTGCTTTCAGGGCTTTGGTTTTTTTTCCCTCCTTGCAACTGAGAACTGTTTCATGAGGCTGTATGCAGACGTTCCTACAACCCCCCCCCCCCCCCCCTCCCAGCTCCAATTTCTGCAGTGAGAACTTTGACCTGATAGCCTCTCCTCAGGCTGTTTGCCAGATCAGCATACTTTTCAGTCTTGTAGATTTGAGCTGCCTCCATTCTGTTCTTATATGGCACCGTGAGCTCGATCATGATCAACTGCTTGGTTTGACTGAGAGTGGACTACTAGTCTAGAATCATGCCACTCTTGCTGATGATCTCTGGGTGACTCTTCCATTCTGGGAGGTCTGCAGTGCACTCCCAGTCATCTGCCCCGTCCAGCAGACTCTGCCTGCATGTTCTGCGTGGCACTGTTGTTCTTGGCCATGATTTGCTGCCTCCTGCCGTGAAGAATGTTGCGGTGCTTTTGGAGTCCTGATTTTCCCTAGTATAGTGGGTAGTTTCCCTGCCTGTCACGCGGGCGACCCAATATCATTACCCCGCCGTAAGAGCAGCATTATTTTTCTTTTCTCTTACATACAAAATTTCTACCACCAAAATGGGAGAAAGTGCTATAGTGACTGACACACACACACACACACACACACACACACACACACACACACACACACACATATATATATATATATATATATGCATATATATATTACTACTTACTGGGAGTACGTTTATATGCTTTGCATCTTGTTTTTTTCCCCATCCATTATTTTGATAGCACATAACAATATACATATGGCCGTACATTTCAATGATCTACATAATCATCAAACAAGTCACTTTTTTTTTTTAGTTCTAAGAGATGCATAGATATTGAGACAGATAATATATAACAAAGAGAAAAACATAAATTTTGAGATCAACCCGTATTATACCACCCTTCAAACTCAGCCATGTAACGTTCAAAATGCCCCGCCGCGCTCTCTTTTTTTTTTAAATGCCGGAGACACATGCACACAAACACGCACATGCACAGGCAAACACTTATGCGGATGCGCGTACACACGCCCTCCCCCTCCCCGCTCCACCCCCCCCCCCCCCCCCTCTCACACACGTTTAACCAGATCTGCACCATGTCACACGATGACCACAACACACGATGCACATCACTATGTCAGTTTTCCTATGTGACAATGCTTGCCTGATGAACACTCGCCGCACACCCAGGCAAAGTTGAAAGGACAGAGACAGGTGCAGCTGATTGATACGGCAAAACCATCATTATGTTGGGATCCGAAATAGCTCAGAGGTAGAGCTCTGGACTCGTAATCTAGGTGATCCTGGGGTTGCGGGTTCGTATCTCCGCCAGGCCGTTTCGGTACAAGGGGGATTTTTCCCCACGGAGTTAACATTGGTTCTGACTCCATTTCCCATACAGTCCTTCGAATGAGACTATAAACCGAAGTTCCGTTTGTGAACGTACGCATAGCATCTTGCACACACGTAAAAATTCCATCACCAGTTTTCGGAAGAGAAGGCCAGTTTTGGCCGTCGGTATGGATGACACGTTACACATAGCATGGACCCTGCGTGAGAAATGGAAAGAATGAAGGAAGTAAGGAAATTGGGTGAACAATATTGACTGGATGACACGGGAAACGACTGAATGAAGCGCCAGCTGGCAGCTCTTCAGTCGGCATTACCCAGGTAGGCAGCCCGTTGTGTAAACGAGTGTGGATGTAAAGCGCTTAGAACTTGGTCTCTAGCCGAGGATAGGCGCTATAAAAATATCCATACTACTACTACTACTACTACTTCTACTACTACACAGCAAGCAGTCTTCGCTAAAGAGCTTAGCAATCGGTTCTGTCCTCCTCTGTCTCTGTCTGTGTTCTGTCTCGCCTTTCCCATGAACTGTTCCTTGGAATAGGGTCTTGGAGAGTGCCCTTGGTGTTGCGACATGTCTCTACTACTGGGGGAAAGGCTTGTCGCCATGAAGTCACTGGAAGAGAACAAAAACAAAACAAAACAAAACAAAACAATTGCCGACGCAAGTGGAGAAAATCGGAATTATTTTCAGATTTGGGTACAGTAAAGACAAGGTGTGTGGCGTCTCTCTCTCTCTCTCTCTCTCTCTCTCTCTCTCTCTCTCTCTCTCTCTCTCTCTCTCTCTGTGTGTGTGTGTGTGTGTGTGTGTGTGTGTGTGTGTGTGTGTGTGTTATAAAAGGAGATTATGGCCATTGTCATGCTCTCGCCATTCTCGGTCGCTGATAAGGGCAAGAAAAAAAAACCCAAACAAACAAAAACAAACAAGCAACACACACACACATGCATAAACACACACACAAACACACACACAAACACACACACACACACACACACACACACACACACACACACACACACATGATGAGGCAGGGGTTGGGGTGGTGGGGCTGTTTGGAACCCCAGGCTGTCTGCTGACGGCGGGGAGGGGGGGGGGAGGAGAGAATGAAGTGACACGTTGCGCTAATGTTATGGTGAGAGGGGATGGGGGTGGAGGGGTTATGGAAACACGAGTTACCACCACATGTGACAGTTTCGACTAGCTCATATTCTCCGGAGGAGTCGTTTCGGGTCTGGGCACAGAAAATTGATAGGCGACTGTCTACAGGCCTGATCGAACCTGAAAATCGATGGTAGACAGATGCAGTGGGTTATTAATTGATCCATGGGCAGACACCGTCAAGGCTGTGTGAACAGAGCAAGTCCCCATTGATTTGGTTAACAGGTTTGGGGTTGCCGTTGAAGTGCGCAATCACTCTTTCATCTGGTCACCTTTCCTCTAAACTTCGCCCTCACGCTTTGTCCTCTTCATTTCATGTTGTGTATCGACCACTTGATCGTGGGGTGGGGTGGGGTGGGGGAAGGGGGAAGTGGGGGGGGGGGGGGGGGGGGGGGGGGGGGGGAGCATATCGGACCTGACGTCATGCGCCTATTCGCGTCGTCACGCCACGCTTAGTCGTACATGTCAGCACGTTTCTCTCCTTCACGGTTCACTTGATCACCTCTTTCTGTGGGAAAACCTATCACGTGACACGTAAAACCGAGCATACTCACTCGGAAGCATACACGCACTTGCACGCGCGCGCGGGCGCGCGCGCGCACACACACACACACACACACGCACATGCACGCACCCGCGCGCGCACAACACACACACAAGCACACACACACACACACACATACACACACGCATATACAGACAGACAGACAGACAGACAGACAGACACACACCCACACACCCACACACACACACGGGCGCGCGCACACGCACATACACAAATTGTGTGTGTGCATCTCTCTCTCTCTCTCTCTCTCTCTCTCTCTCTCTCTCTTACAAAAAGATCATTACTGTTATCCTGCCATTCTCGTTCGCCATAAGGGCAAGCAGCTAAACAACAACAACAAAACAAAAAACCTTCACACACACACACACACACACACACACACACACACACACACACACACACACAAGAAAACCCGAACCAAAATCCTACGAGTGTTAGATGGTGTGTCGTCTTCTTTTGGGCATAGCATAAATCGCTATCCAGACATTTATCCCCCCCCACCCCCCACTCCATCCCCCCTCCTCAACCAACAGAGGATTAGACAGCTGGTGCATCGTTCATTATTGCGGTGTCCTCAACACCCCCCCCCACCCCCCCCCCCCCCCCCCCCGGCTTCCCCTCGTCCTCGACACAGATGCGCTCCGGGATTAATTAACAGTGACACTGCTGTAGAGGTGGGATTCTGAGAGCTGTGCTCAAGGCTGAATTGTGGACCATAAGCATCAAGTGTATGTGATGTATGTGACAGAGTCCCAGGCCTAAAGGTGCCGCGGAGAAAACAAAAAAACAAAACGCGTAACGTGATACGAAAGTTTCTGGTTCTAGGATGTGAAACGCATCGTGATAGTCTGTAACAAGCCATCCAGTGATCCACGAACGCCTTTAAAAGACAGGAAGACGAGGTCAGCCCCAAAGAGTGACTCACTCAACCGTGTGACAAAACGTGATTCTGATAACACCAACAAAAAAACAGAGAGAGAGAGAGAGAGAGAGAGAGGAGAGAGAGAGAAACGATCTTTGATTTTTTTTTTTTTTTACATGTTTAAAGATCCGGGATGACACAGAAACACACGAAAGCGACGAAAGAAAAAGAAAGAAAGAAAGGGGGGGGGGGGGGGGGGAACCCAAAACCAAGCGTATGGTGCCTCTATTTGAAGAAGCTGTGACCTTACTAACATCTCAGGGCTCAGTATCCCAGTGTCCACTGCACGCTCTCTCTCTCTCTCTCTCTCTCTCTCTCTCTCTGTGTGTGTGCCTGTCCCTGCTGCAACTGCTCTAAAAAAGAAAAGGCTGAGAGTGCCTAGCGGTACAGAAGAAGAATGGTGATGCGAATTAGCTGGGGAGACGAATCGTTCGGAGGGGGATCACGTACGTGCGCCTTCCCAGAACAATGCGAAGGGGGGGGGGAGGGGGGAGGGGGGGAGTAGCCCTGGTAGCAAGAGGCCAACCGTCCTGGTAAAGAGGTCAACAGTGGAGAAGGTCTCTGTGTAAACGTACCGGCTGTGGGACGGTCGCCTAATTTTTTTTTTTCTTTTTTCTTTTTTTTTGTGTGTGTGTGTTTTGTGTGTGTGTGTGTGTGTGTGTGTGTGTGTGTGTGGCCAGTTTTCAGTTTTCCTTTGTGATGTTGAAGTGACGTGAGATGTGTGATGTCAGTCACATCTGTATTGTTCGCTGACGAAGGTTTCTTCTTCTTCTTTCTTCTTCTTCTTCTTCTTCCCCCCCCTCCCCCCCCCCCCCCGCCTCCATGTTAAAAGACCGCATTACTTTGTGTGTGGAGCAGATTCAAGCGGCTTAGCGCTGCGTCATCCTTGCTCCGATCAAAAGCCCGAGGTGCGTGCGTTGCCTGACTTGAAAGAGGTCGTTTACCGGGTATTTCAAAAGAAAAACGAGTTCGGCTCGTCCAGAAAGTTTTGAAAGGAGAGCTTGGGCGTACATGAATAAAACACGTAAATAAACATCAAACAAATAAGAACAACCAAGTAAAACACACACACACACACACGCACACACACACATATGCGCACGCAGGCACGCACCCACCCACCCACCCATACAAACACCAACACGCGTGCCTGTGTATGTGTATGTGTATGTGTGTGAGTGCATGCGTGCGCGTGCGCGCGCGCGTGTGTGTGTGTGTGTGTGACCACGTAATTCTCGCTGTTCTTTACACTTCCTCGCGATGGGTAGTTGAATCCGGCGACTTGCACGTATATGGCGCGACATCATGAGTATGGTTGTGACCTTGCCATCCACTGACGTCAGCAACAAGAGACAGGCAACCAGCCACAAAACAACAAACAAACAAACATTGACCAGCACCACCAACTCTGGGTGGTCACCACAGAGCGTCCGGTGAAGAAGAGGGCGTGGTCAGGGTTTTTTTTTTTTTTTTTTTTTTTTTTTTTCCCCACTCTCGACATTCCCGCCAGTATAGTTCCAGCCTTGTCGTCGTCGTTAAATCATGGCGGTTAGGGTCACGTGGCTTCCAGACCAGCAACGCCCCCTGACGGCCAAAGTGACGTCACATGACGAGTCCTACTGGGGACCCTCTGGAGAGGCGGCCTGGCTGAGAGGTTCAGTGTCGTCTGCCCCGGTAGGTACCAGGAGACGAAGGGAGATCACCCAAGACCACTTCCCTTACTGATTCTTCCCTCTTTTTTTTTTTTTTTCTTTTCTTTTAACCTGCTTTACCATGCCTTTTCTGACGCTCTCTCTCTCTCTCTCTCTCTCTCTCTCTCTCTCTCTCTCTCTCTCTCTCTCTCTCTCTCTAATATATTTACCCATCCTTTCCTACTTTTAAATGTAGCTTTTAAATCTGTCTTTCTCTACTTTTCCTCCATTTTCCCACCTAGTTGTACTTTATTGCTACTTTTCCCTATTTTTTTTTTCTGCCTTGGCTCTCATTCCTCTCTTTTATCTATTTATTTCTTTTTACCCTTTCATATTCCCCTGAACATTTTTCGTTCTTTTCTTCTTTTCTGCAGTTTACCTGCATTTCCCACTCGTCCCTCAATTTGATTTTTTTTTTTTTTTTTCATTCCGTTTTCAATCTTTGATTTCATTTTCCTATTGTTTAGCCCTTCCACTCGTCTACTGTTTAGCCCTTCCACTAGTCCTATTGTTTAGCCCTTCCACTAGTCTATTGTTTAGCCCTTCCACTAGTCTATTATTTAGCCCTTCCACTAGTCTATTGTTTAGCCCTTCCACTAGTCTATTGTTTAGCCCTTCCACTAGTCTATTTGTTAGACCTTCCACTAGTCTATTGTTTAGACCTTCCACTAGTCTTCCGACCTTTCCGTCCTGTTTACTCCCCCCCCCCCCCCCCCCTGTCCCCCCCCCCCCCCCCCACCATCCCTAACCTTTTCATGTTTTCCCCTAAACTCTCTTGTTTTGTTCTGTTTCTCCCTGCCATAGTAGCCGCTGTGAAACCTGTTGGCTGTTTCGACAACACACACATGGTGAACAATTGGTAGTAATTAAGTTCTGATGTGAGTCTCAGTCAAACGAGTTTTGTACTTCTTGCCTCACGTGTCCAACAACAAAATGAGTCCATGGAATAACCATCCTGTTTCAATTGTCTTGTGTGCGAGTATATGAATTTGTGCAGGGGTGGTGGTAGTGGTTTTGAAGGTGGTGGCGGTGGTGGTGGTAGTGGTGGTGATGGTTAACTTTAATATCGTCTTTTTCTCGACAATTACAACTCCAATTACCGACAGAACGACAGACCTTGTTAAGAATGTTCCAACCATTCCTTGCCAAAAAAAAAAAAAATTGTCACCAAATTGTGGATGCCATGAGGTTTTCAGCAAAACAAAATTAACATTCATCTTAAATGAGGTATGTTATAATTATTGTTTCAATCTTCTATAAAAGAGATGCTAGATAATGTGTACTTACATTTTATCATATGAGACTGCTCGGTGCCATTCCCACCGAGCTGAAGATAAGATAGTAAACTGAACAGTTACATGTCTCCACAATAGGTTACTATATGAAAACAGCACACCAAAGAGCCTTACTTGTGTCTTTTGTAAGTTACCAAGTGATACCAATACATCATCAGTTATTTTTTTTGTCACTAGAATCGACAAAATTTCACGACTTCCTTAAAAGTTTAGAGGTCCAAAGCGGGTGTATCCGTCGCTGAAGAATGAAGAGATCGAAGCTAAGTACCAAATTCGTGATTTTCGTTGTCCTATCTCTTTGTGTCTTGCCTGAAAAAGACCTAAGAGGTCGAAACGCGTCGTGTTTTGTCTTGTGACTCATTTGTCCACGTTTCGCTTGGCGGTTCGTAACATTTATTTAAGATTTGTTTAGATTTCCGCCTGCAGTCGTCTCACTTTGCAACGAGATCTAAGGGATGTATCAGATAAAACAGAGGTCATCAGTTACGTCAAATCGTAATAACGACGACGGGGGGGGGGGGGGGGGGGGGGGGGGGGGGGGGGGGGGGGGGGGGGGGGGGGGGGATCTGGACAAATAATCATGACGAAAGGCAATCTTCGCTTGAAGCATCACTTAGAGGAAACCTATGAATAATAATACACAGACAGCTTGGGGGCAGGCACTTTCGCTCGGGGGGGGGGGGGGGGGGGGGGGGGGGGGGGGGGGAGGAGGGGACATTTTTACGCCGTGGACTTTTACCACGGTGTCACAATGTTATCTTTGCAGATTTGTATGAGCAGTTATTTCAGCTCGTAGCCTTTCTATCATTCATTCTAGTTACCAGGTCGCAGAACCACACACACACACACACACACACACAGAGATACATTTTAGTTACCACCACTCACTCGCACACTCATAGACACACAGACGCACACACACACACACACATGTACACAGGCGCGCGCGCGCGCGCACACACACACACACACACACACACACACACACACACAGAGCGCACCAAAACGCACCATGGCATTCCTCTATGATAACTGATAAAGTGAAAAAAAAAAAAAAAGAGCTAAAAGATCACTGTGCTTTCACTGACAACTTTTCATTTGAGGTTCCCATTTCTAGCAGTTAGTTAGTCAGTACACATCGATGAACTGGCGGGAAAAAAACCAGGCAGTAAGCAACCCTTTGACCATTCCAGACATTTCCTGGTGACAGGGGAAAAAAAAGTAACTTTTATGAAATCTTGTCCCTCTTTCCCGACTGATTCGATACGGAAGTCGTGACTGTCGTTATCTTAATGGGGGCGAAAGTCCATGGGTTGAAAGTCCACGGGGCGAAAGTCCACGGGGTGGAAGTCCACGGGGGTAAAACTACATGGCGCAAAAGTCCACGGGGCGAAAGCCCACGGGGTAAAACTACATGGCGCAAAAGTCCACGGGGCGAAAAGTCCACGGGGGGTAAAACTACATGGCGCAAAAGTCCGCGGGGCGAAAGTCCACGGGGTAAAACTACATGGCGCAAAAGTCCGCGGGGCGAAAGTCCACGGGGTAAAACTACATGGCGCAAAAGTCTGCGGGGCGAAAATCCACGGGGTAAAAACTACATGGCGCAAAAGTCCACGGGGCGAAAGTTCACGGGGTTAAAACTACATGGCGCAAAAGTCAACGGGGCGAAAGTTCACGGGGCAAAACTACATGGCGCAAAAGTCCACGGGGCGAAAGTTCACGGGGTAAAAGTACATGGGGTGAAACTACATGGCGCAAAACGTCCACGGGGCAAAAGTCCACGGGGCGAAAGTCCACGGGGAAAAAGTCCACGGGGCGAAAGTCCATGGGGGTGAAACTACATAGCGCAAAAGTCCGTGGGGCGAAAGTCCATGGGGCAAAAGTCACGGGGCGAAACTATATGGGCAAAAAAGTTCACGGGGCAAAAGCTCACGAGGTGAAACGACACGGGGCAAAACGTCAACGGGGCAAAAGTCCAAGGGGACAATAGTCCACGGGGCAAAAGTCCACAGGACGAAAGTCCACGAAGCGAAAGTCCACAGGGCAAAAGTCGACGGACTCGACAGCCTCCGTCCACTCTCAACCACTATTTGCCCCCCTTTCTCCCCGTCCCCCCTCACACCCCCTCATCCCACGTGTTTTACATAGTCTCTCTCGTGTTGACTGACAAGAGGGAGGCTTTCAACGCAGGATGACTGCAGGTGGAAATGGAAACAAGATCAAACACAGAATGACTGCGCCCCGCCAAACCAAACAACAAACCTGTTACACAAAACAAACACAACGCGTTTCGACCTATTTGGTCTTCTTCAGGCAAGACCAACGACTCTCACGCCAACGGAAACGGAAGACGATGAGAGACAGTCTCTAATTTTTCTTTTCTTTTTTTCTTTTTCTTTTATTTTTTTGAGCTGGGTGCAAAGACACGTGACATGATGAGGGATGAACCGCTGCCTAAATTAGACTGTGTCGGTTAGTCCATGTATTTAAAGGTATGTTTGGGTGCAACGGTTTGCATATGTGACTGAGTGGCTGCATGACATAGCTGTGCTCAGGTATGGGAGAACGTATGTATGTGAACCTGACAGTTTTTTTTTTTGTGTTGTAGTTATTTTGCTCGCTTGTTTGCTTAATCTATTCATCTATCTTTTAATTCGTTCATCTTGTAATTTATGTACTTGTTTACATACTTTTTTTTTTTGGTACTTCGCTTTAATTTAATCTATCTTAGATGGTTTGGAGTTGGGTAATTTTCAGTCATGTATTCAGTTTATTATGTTCAACTGTTTTACACAGATGTGTTGCCGTACACATGCTTGTAGGTTTGCCCTCACACATACGCATGCATGTGCAGGTTCTTGGCATGCGCACCATTGCACACACACACACACGTATGCACACACACCACAACGCGCGTGTACACGCACACACACATAAAACACACACACACACACACACACACACACACACACACACACACACACACACACACACACACGCACGCACGCACGAACTGTAAAAAATACATACGCAGACAATCTTAATTTGCAACACAAGGGTTCACTGATGTGTTGGGTGAAATGGGTAAGCCGGGCATCTATTTCATCTTATTAATGAAGACCACGTTCTAACCATCTCTTTGTCGGTCCTCATCTATTTCATGACCTCAGGGGTAAGCAGGTGTGGCGTATAATATAAAGTTACACCGCACGCTGTGACATCTTCTTCAGGAAACTGAACACGGAAAGATACTGTATTGTATTGTATTGTATTGTATTGTATTATTATTGCATTGTATTGTGCTGCATTATATTGCTTTTTATTGAACAGTGTAAGTTAATCATCGTATTATATATGTGTTCGTGTTGATCGCTTTATATCGGAATTGTTGTTTTGTCTTGTATTGTACCGTCTTGTATCGTATCGTATCGTATTGCAGTATGGTATGGTATGGTATGGTATGGTATGGTATTGGCATCGGATCGAATCGTATCGTATCATATCGTATCAAATCGTATCGTTTCGTATATGTATGGTATGGCTTGGTTTGGCATCGAATCGTATCGTTTCGTATCGTATTGCATCGCATAGCATCGTATGGCATAGTATTGTATCATTTCGTATTCTATTGTATTGTACCGTACTGCATTGTTAGAAACATGCTTATAGGCCTCAGAATCAAAACTTACTTTGAGATCGCCATGTCTTCGTCAGCTCACTGTTGTTGTTGTGACAGCGAGGCCTGGTGGGGCGACTGTTGTGTGGGGTGAGCAGTTGTCAGGATCTGATTGTGGATTGAGGACTGTCATGTGGAGCGGGCGGTTGTCAGGATCTGATTGTAGGGGAAGTTCAAAGCCTTGATCTCTGTTCAGGCTGGGGCGTCTGGTCTTGATTTCGGTGGCTTCATCAACCTTTTCTTTTGTGAGAAAGGGCTCTGTAGTTAAGATCTTGGTTTCTTGGGGGCTGAAACTGTGGCCTGTGGCTTGTAGGTTCTCGTGTATGGCAGACGTAGGTCGGTTTTGGGTGTTCCTGTAGACGGGTGGTGAGTGGTCTTGCTGTCTCGCCAATGTAGATATGGGCGCAGTCTTGACAACCTACCTGGTACATTACACCACACTGCTTGAACACAGGGCGATCCTGCCGAAATATTCTCCAAGTCAGTTTTGATTCAGAGCCCCCTATAATCATGTTTTTCTAAAGTTGAATCCAGAATCCAGAAAACCTGCATTCTTATTTATGTATTGTATTGTGTTCTGTTGTATCGTATCGTTTTGTATGGTATTGTAGCCTATTGTAGCCGTATACTGTCGTCGTATAATTTTAATATTCCATTTAAAAAAATCATATCGTATTGTATTCATCGTAAACAATACGAAAGAATTCAACTTAGTCGTTTAGCACTGCGTGACATTGTACTATTTTGTTTTGTTTCGAATCGAACGGTGCTGTATTGTATTGTATTATATTGTTTTTCATCGTCTTATATTGCATCCTGTTGTATCATGTCGTATTGCATTGTATTTCATCGTATTGTATTGTTGAGTATTGTATGGCCACAATCAGTCTTCGGGGGATGAGGTCAAAACACCACAGCAGTGTGAACGTGCTTTCCATTTCTTCCTGTCGTCTGTCTCCCCGACACACGATCAGCTACTCCTCTGAGCGGAATGCGTGCAAGATCCATTTATTTATTCATTTATTTATTTTTATTCATTCAGTGTTTATTCATCAATGTATCTTAATGTTTACTTACTTGCAAAAAGAATTGGAGGTTGACTGCAGCATGTTGACACAACGTCCTAACTTTTATTTCCACCAGTAAATTGACACTTTACCTTTTCTGCCGTTTCACCTAATGTTTTTTTATTTATATATTTTTCATGTTATGAGTTTCAAGTCTCGTCCGAAAGGTTATGAAAGGACTGAGTTTACAAAGCTGT
>JADBJO010007787.1:92500-106469 GCA_016801955.1 Conus betulinus
AGGCCGTCTATTCTAAAATCCGCCACTCCACCCCCCTGGGAGCACCTTCAACGTGTCCCAAAACGAAATTGTACTTGAAACACACACTGACTTAAAAAAGAAGGACAAAATATCCAGATAAATATAGATCGTGAGCAAGCCATGCTAGAATTTCATATTGAGACGAGGAATCCTGAAATCAGATTTATCAGAAGACAGACATACACACATATGGATATACCTTAATATAAAAAAACCATAGACGGCTCTGCTTGTAAAAACTCACTAGAAATACCTTATATATAAAACACTGATAAACAAGAAATTGTGTTAACTAGCAACAAATAAACTTCGGTTTATTACATGACGGAACTAATATGCAAATACTTACTGTATCATGCTATAATATACATACCACTTCTAACACACCTCTACTCACACGATCTATAATTTCAAGTCCATCTTTTTGTGTTTGATTCAAAGTCTGTGCTTCGGGCACTGAATAATTAAAACTCTGTCATGAATAGATCGAGTAAAGACTATTGAACCATTAGCTGTTTTAATCTTCATTTCTCGTCTGATTCTATAAAGCACGCAATTACTTTCTGCTGGATAAGCCCTCACCTACGTGTCGATTTTTATTAGTAACTACAATAGTAGACAGAGCTCTCGCGATAAGGTGCAAGTCTGGCAAAATGTTGAGCAATGCTACGAGTCTCTCAGATTGATTTATCAGAGCTCTATCGGTTCAGGCGATACATAAGTAGTCTAGAGTCTATGGCAGGGATCACTTATGGCGTCGGTGGTCACATTTCAACCAGAATTCGGCTCAAATAATCTCACAGAAACACTAGCATCCATCTAACCTATGAATTCTTTTCTTTCTTTTATCAAAGAGTCCTTATCAATACGTAGTACGTACTTATAGTTTCTTACATTTATTTACTCATACTTATGAGTGTTACTTTTAAGTGAGTCAATCATTAACCTACTACTAAATTTACATAATATATACGAAAGGACCATCCTTATCCGTCCCCTACCTCTCACTGTACTCTCCCATATCAAACCATTTGTAGCTTTCTAGCTGTATCACGAGGTTTGTTTGACCGTTTTCAGGATGGCTTTAGTTCTATGTTTTTTGTTTCTATGTTTGTTTTTTTTTTTTTTTTTTTTTTTTTTTTTTTTTTTTTTTTTCTCGTCTAATATCACACTAGAGTTGATAGACGTTTAAATAATGAAACTCAACACACACACACACACACACACACACACACACACACACAACACACACAAACACACCACAAACAAACAACACACACCACACGACACACGACCCCACACACCGCACGAGCAACGCGGGCGCGCGCGCGCACCGCACACCACAAACACACACACACACGCACACACACACACACACACACCCACACCCCCACACACACGCCACTCCACCCTCGACAGACTCACACACCACACGCCACCACGCTTACTTCTATACAACACATGTGTCCTGTGGACTCACTCTAATTACGATGATGATGATGAGAGATGACTGAATTTAGGGTGTGAGTGGCTGGGGGGGGGAGAGAGGAAGGCAGAGTGTACGCGACGGGTAGAATGGAAAGATAGCAAGTGTCGGGTATGGTTTGAGTAGTGGGAGATGGTAATGTGGAAGACAGGTGTGGGGTGCAGGATTGGAGTCTGAATATACTGTTAGATGAGGGAGGAGGCAATTGCAGCCACTGGTCATGTATCTGGAGGATCATGTACGATCGTTCTGTCCGTCTGATTGATCTGAGCTTCACAATGGGCGGGCCCTATTACAAAATTTACATTCCCGGTCGGGGGAGGCCGCTGTGGGGTAATCGTCAGTTGGCTTAAGTACAGTGTATTACGGGGTGGGGGTCAAACTTCCGTAGTTCGTTGTACCGGGGGTTGAGATGTGTGACTGGGTGTAGAATTTCTTCAGAAGTTGTGGTGCACTGCGGTGGGTGGGGGGGGTCGTTGTCCATGTGTGGTGTAATGTCTGGTCATGGCCTGTGATAAAAGGTTAGTCATGCCCGCTAAGGGACGGCGAAAAAGATGGTCGTGCTAGATCATAGCTGAATATCGTTGAGATCACTGTCGATAAAACAATGGGGGGCGGTGTAAAGGAGTGAAATAGAAAAATGTCAACTGGGGGTGGGGGGGGGGGGGGGGAGGAATCTATTAAGACATGGAATAGAACCCCCCCCTCCCTTCCCTCTACCTGCCCAGATGCGTTGCTGCAATGTGTTTTTTACCCCATATTCAGTGAGGGTGGGAAAAATGGTGGCTCTCTGCCCTGGCGTGATCCCATCGGCTCTCATCAGAAGTATTCATAACCCATCTTTCCTCCATTCATTATGGTAATGGTATAGCTTGTTGCTAGATAGCCAGCCGATCGATTAGAGCCATAGACAGGGCTGTCACGACTGCGTTGATAGATAACCACAAAGTCATTAAAAAAAACCATTTACCGCAACCTCTTTAATCATACCTTCCAAAAACACACCGCTGCTGTTTATTAAGAATCGTTCCCCTCCGTAAATCTTAGATAAGCTGCAAATGCTAATTCCCTCAGAATTCAAAGGTACCAGGGATCTATTGGTACAGGATCTCTGAACAGAGTTTTCATTGAGTCTGCTGTAAAGTGTTCATGTCTCACATCAGAGCAAAGCCCACCCGCTAAAACTATGTTTTCACAGAGGTGAGTGTACATGACATGGACTGCACCACAGAGCTTCTTCACCTTTTAAAAGATCCCACTGGTAGTAAACGAGGGTGGCCTGTCTCGCAGTCGTCACGTACTGTTTTCTTCTTTATGCCGCCTTAATGATAATGTTACCACGCGTTTAAATTAAATACGCCTAGCCAAGTTCTAAGACTACAATTCACACTACGTGTGTGGAGGTGCGGAGCTGCCTATGAGAGCCGCCTGGCCGAGCTTCCTTCAGCCGTTTCCTGTGGATAGCCAGTCAAATCGATCACGTCTAGTTCCTGACTTCCTTATTCTTTTCAATTGCTTAGCGCAGGGTGCAGCTGAAAGGGTGTAACAGTGTCTCCATACCACCGCCTGCTGTGATGGTCGCTGTAAAAACCGATGGTCCTCAATGAGCTGATGCAAATAAGTCTTTCACCCACCGACACACATACACATAGAAACACGCACGCACGCACGAGCCCCCCAAACCCCATCTTTTCTCTCTGCCCACAAATACACACGTTTGGTCAACATGGCGAGCAACCCCGGCTTCAGGAAACTGGTACCTACTACAACATTGCGGTGAGGGTGTGCCTTGGTAGCTGCTCTTATTCCCAGGATGTAGGTAAAGAGGCGGTGTCCTAGGGCCATCTCGTCATTTCGGCTGAAACGCCCCTCACAGGGTACCAAGCTTAAATCAAACATAACCTGTGAAAACTGTGTCACGTTGCCTAGGTCTCTCTCTCTCTCTCTCTCTCTGTCTCTGTGTCTCTGTGTCTCTGTCTCTGTCTGTCTGTCTGTCTGTCTGTCTGTCTCTCTTCTTCTCCCCTCTCTCTATCTTCTTCTTCTGTCTCCCTCTGTCTCTGTCTCTGTCTGTTGTTTGTCTCTTTAACTGTCTGTCTGTCTATCTGTCTCTGTCTGTCTTTTTCTCCCTGCCCATGCCCCCCCCCCTTCCCCCCCTCGCACACACACACACACACACACACACACACACACACACACACACACACACACTCTCTTTCAAATTCTTATTTCTCTATATTCCTATTTCTGTTTCTACCCCGCCTCCCACCCCGCCCTATTCTATGAAACTTTGACATTAAGAGAGTACGGAAGAAGAAGAAGAAGAAGAAGAAGAAGAAGAGAGAGAGAGAGAGAGAGAGAGAGAGAGAGAGAGAGAGAGAGAGAGAGAGAGAGAGAGAGAGACAGACAGACAGACAGACAGACAGACAGACAATAGACAGACAGACAGACAGACAGACAGACAGACAGACAGACAGACAGACAGACAGTCTGATCAACAGGCAGACAGATGAACAGACAAGACACAGCATCTGACACGAGCCGGATGTTTTGAAGTAAGGGGTGGATGGCTAGCGATATAAAATGAAAGTTGTGAATAATCTCTATTGGCCTGTATGCAAAGATACAGATGTAACTGTTCAAGACGGGTATTATAATAATGATAGCAGTGTTATTTACGAATCAAGGTACGTTCATAATTCAATTCATGTCTGTATAATGTGTCGTCCAAGGAAATAAAATCATCATACACAAACTTTTTACCGGCACTCTACTCTTCGGCTGTATACAGCTTTTTTTTGAGAATACTTAGATGGATTTAAAAAAAAAATCTACACTCTTGTTTGAAGTGTTTGGCGAAGAACATAATGGAATGACAGATGGATTCAGCACATATATATTTTTTTTATCAACATTATAGCTAGTGGTTTAGTTATCCTCAAATTGCATTCAGTGAGACATTAAAAAAAAAAAAATCCATCAGTGTGCCCCAGAAGCATTGATTGACTGTAGTGTGCGAAAAACGTGTGTAACGCTGTTCTTAAACATTTTTACAGAAAGTACATCTATAACGGTTCAGTACACACGTGTTCTTCAGCACAACATTAGTCTCAAGACACCTGTATATCATTTTCATTTGGATCCATTTCATTTTTAAGTCAGAAGTTTTGTTGAGAGTAAAAAAAGAAAAGGCTCTTCTAATCATTCTCAGAAGATCCTAATTACTTTTATGTATCATTTTGTGTAGCAATTCTTCAGGTGAAAAAAAAGTGAGTCATAATATGGTTGTGAACCTACAAAAATGGACATGGACTTTTTGAAAAGTAGTTCATATCTAAACATTCATCATTTTCAGCTATGACCAACGCTTCTCGCTTGTTCTCAATCATTACCGCTTTACTTCGGGAAAAAAGTGAAAAAAAAAATCTGCATTTACTTTGTATTTTTTTTTTTTATTTCAGTTGTTCATGAGAAATAAACAGATTCATGACATAGATGCGTTGTACTGCCGTTACGCGCCAAGGGCCCAGTACATCCGTCTTCGGCGTTGGTTTTCTTGTCCGAGTTTCCCTCTCGTAGGCGACTTGCCGACCAAGGCTAATGAGCATCCCCTACCAGGTTTTTTTTTCTCCGAGGTTTTCCTTCCCCGGGGGCTAGAGTTTGTTTTTTTTTTATGCGTCTCTTACTCGCATGAAGAACCCGTCACAGGACGCATGGGGAATTTGATATGGTGTAACAGTGCCACCTGTTACCCCGCCCCGTCCTGGTAGGAACATCGCCAGTTGGTCCGGGGACTGCTTATTCGACCAGGCAATCCTGGCTTATATCGCAGCTAACCCTCATATCTGGGGGGGCGACCCCCTATCCGCCACCCGGGGACCCGCCTGGCTGAGGATAGTCGCCCCGCCCGGGGCCTTGACCATGACTCCAAAGTGATACCCCGGTGTCTTGCCGTCCCTTCCTGGAGCGAAGGAACCCCTCCCCTCATCCAGTGCAGCATCCCTGGTGTTGGCCCCAAAGATTCCCAAAGCGGCCCTGAAAGAAAGTCCCTCACCCTTGAACACCTCCATACCCAATTCCCCAAAGAGTCCTGGACTCATGTCTACACCGACGGCTCTGCAGCAGATGCCATTCGAAATGGAGGGACAGGAGTCTATGTCCAATATCCGGGAGGCAGAGAAGAAAAGATCTGCCTCGCCACCGGCCTGTACTCCACAAATTACAGAGATGAAGCAGAAGCCCTGAAAAAACAGCAGCAGCTTACATCGAGGTCAGCCCCTACGCCAGCCACAACGTTGTCTTCCTGACCGACGCCCTGTCCATCTTGCAGGCCCTTCAGTCCAACAGAGATCCAGAGCTCAACGACGATCTGTCCTCATCTCTCGCCTCCCTCTGCACAAGTCACACAGTCACCCTGCAGTGGATTCCCTCCCACTGCAACGTGCTTGGCAATGAGACTGCTGACTCCCTGGCAAAGGAGGGCACTACAAAGGAGCAGATGGACAGATCTACCAGCTACCCTGAATCCAGGACCATCATCAAGGCCAAGCTGCAGAACAAGTGGAAGCAGCAGCATCCACGCCACAACAGAGCAGACCCGTACTACCTGCTGACTCGACGAGAGCAGGTAGTCATCTTCAGGCTCAGGACAGGCCACAACCACCTGAAACACCACCTATTCTTTAAACTCCGCATCGGCAACACAGAGCAGTGCCCCTGCAGAACAGGCAGCCAGACAACAGAACATCTGCTGCAGTCCTGCCCGCTCCACCAAGCGGTCCGAGAGAACACCTGGCCCGACCCAATACCAGTGGCCCGGAAGCTCTACGGAGGACTGGAGGACCTGCGACGTACTGCCACCTTTATCGAGGGAGACGGGGGAATCCATCTGAAGAAATGACGAACGAGACAACAACATAAACTGATTCCACAAATGATTCACCCCCAACCCCCGATCTATTCTCTGATTGCAAAACTAACCTCCCTCTCTCTCTCCGTCCATCTATCAAACTTCAGTACTGATCTCTCTCTCTCTCTCTCTCTCTCTCTCGTTCGGGAATGTGTTAGCAGCATTCAGGAGTGAGACACGCAGCATAATTAGCTCTGCTTACTTTGTTAATTGATACGGTTCCAGACAGAGTTTTTGGCGTTTTGGTCAGTAAGAGTTCCATGAAGTACAATGCCTTCTTCACAACTTGATTTTAGAACGAGATGTGGATGCTTTCTCCGGTTTTTTCTTGGGTTTATGTACAAGAGAGCGGAAAAATTGTATCGCCATGCGCCTGAAGACACTGAGAATGAAAACGGCGACGGACGGTGTAATGGCAGGTTGCCTCCTCTCCTTTTTATTCTGGGGGAGTTTACTGCTTCAGTGCGGCGATGTCGAGCAAAATCCTGGACCGCGAAAGGACAACTATCGCCAGACTGCCTGAACAGTGACAGTCGAGGAGCCAGCACCGAGAGAGCAACAGGTTCCTCGACCGGCAGGTCAACAACCTCCCAGTCTGTCGAGCTGCCAGTCTCTGTCGAGCTGCCCACCCTTGCAGACGTGGTGTCCATGCTTCAGGAGCTGACTAGTAAAGTTGATGGAATTAAAGGCGATATCAAGGACATCCGTGATGGCTTCGCATGTTTGCAGGAAGAGAGTCCAGTCTCTGAGGGAGGAAGTGGCAGACCTTCGACAGGAGAATGAGGACCTGAAGAAGAGGATGCTGGATGTGGAACGTAAAGCTGACGATCTGGAAGGACGTTCAAAAAGAAACAATTTAATCTTTCATGGACTTCCCCGCAAGCCAAACGAGACACAGACTGAATGCGAAGGCATCGTTGGCGACCTGCTGGCGGACAAACTGGACTTGACTAGAGACGTTCAGTTTGACAGGGTGCATCGCCTGAACGGCACGCTCAACTCTCCCGTCATCGCCCGTTGTACCTTCTTCAGGGACAAAGAGAAGATCCTCAAGGCCCGACGCAAATTGAAAGGCAGCCAAGTGTTCATTGGTGAGGACTTCTCCTTGCGTGTTAGAGACATACGTAAGCAATTGTCCCCGCATCTCAAAAAGGCTAGAGAAGAAGGAAAGCGAGCGACCGTGATCTACGACCACCTATTGATTGAGGGGAAAAAGTATTTTCTCGGAGAGGGGGGAACTCTTAGGGAGTCAAAATAGGGGGTAGGCCAGCCCAGATCGACACCGGTAACATCTCACAGATTCGCACGTGCTAGCTGTGCAAAATGGCAAAAGGACGAGCGTCGGATAAGTGACGTAGCAACACTGAGTTGTAAGCCGGTTGACATTGCAAATACTGTGCGCAGAAGGTGGGGTGGAGAGTTCATGTAAATATGGAAGAGGGGTATACAGAGCTAGATAGTGATGATAATGCTTCTACTGGTGATGATGTTTGTAATAATGATATGGGGGAAGTGAAATTATTATGGTCTACAAGTGATGGTGTTTGTGGTAATGATGATGGTGTAGACATTCGCCGACCCTTGTTATCTGACTCAGTGACTGACAGTGACAATGACAATGACAGTGTTGTTGAAAGTTGTAACCGGGGACCATCTCAGAAGGATATTTGTAACACGGAGTGGGAGGGCAGAGGTGACAATTGTCTAACTGGTGAACGAGGAGAGGGATACATTGGGGTGTGAAAGGAAAGATAACAAGCGTGAACGGGAGCGGGCTGTTTTGTTTATCATTGTGAAGATGGCAGAGACCGTGGCGATTCCTTGTCCTTTTTGCACTGGAATGTAAATGGTCTTTTGTCAAAACTGACTGATAATGAATTCATTCCCTTTTTGCTGAAATTCGATTTCATCTGTCTCGTTGAACTTTTGTAGATGACCTCCAAAACTTCCAATTTCCAGGTTATGCTGTGTTTTATAAATCTGCTGTTAAGTTTACAAAACGAGGAAGACGGTCAGGGGGAGTAGTATGCCTCATAAAACTGAGCTTATACCTTCCGTTCATGAAATTAAGACAGACTGTCCTAATGTTCTCTTGTTTTTAATTGATAAGAGTGTTTTTGGTTTTGGCGAAGATGTGTTATATGTTTGTGCTTATATTCCACCAGAGGGTTCACCTTATTATGGTTACTTTGAGGTTGAAAACGGTATACGAAGCTTGAGGAATGTATTTTTGATTGTCTGATTGAATTTGAGGACGTGCATGTGATTTTGTCGGGTGACTTAAATAGCAGGACTTCTGACATTTCTCCAGATATTTTTGATGATAACGGTGCGCTTGATAACTTTGTTTACATTCGCTCTTTTTCGGCTAACAACATGAGAAGGTCTAGAGACACTGTTCTCAATAACTATGGGAAATATCTGTTGAATATGTGCACAACTCTTGGATTGTGTATTCTGAACGGTATATGTAATGGGGATACCAATGGTAATTTTACTTACATATCAGAAACAGATGTAGCGTCAATGATTATTTTCTCCTGTCTAAGGAATTGTTTGTCGATGTTGTATCGTCATGTGAATTGTTGGTGTCAGAGAGAATAGAATCTGACCATTTGCCCATTGAATTACGTTTTAGAGTTAAAGAAAGGAAAAATAGACTGAACATATACCCTGCAGAAGGGGATCAGTTCATTGATAAATTTGTGTGGAACAAGGACTTTGAACTAATTTATATTCAGGAAATGGCTTCTGATGAAACAATGTCCGTGCTTGATCATGCCACAAGTTTGATTGATCATGATTTCAATGGTGCTCTGGAAGTGTTTAATGAATGGATTAAGAAGCAAGCTCATTGTATGAAAAGAGATTAATTTAACAAAGTGTGATAAGTATAGTGATTGGTATGATATGGAATGTAAGTTAGGCAAAGTTAAAGCAAAGGGGCTGCTATCTATTTTTAGGAAAACCAGAAGAAAAGAAGACAGTGACGCCTATTGCATAGCAAGAAGAGAATACAAACATCTGATAAATAGAAAAGAAAAACAGTATAATGATTTGTTGTTAGACAGACTAGTGTCGTCAGTAAGCAGTCAAAGAGAATTTTGGCAAACTGTGCATAAAATATCATGTAAGCGAAAAACTGTTCAAAATAGTCTAACAGTCGATGATTGGTTTAAGCATTTTAAAGATCTACTTGAGTTAGAGATATCAACAGAGACAAATTGATTGAAAATATTAGTGATGTCAACGAAGAAGAGGGAAGCTCAATGAACCGTCCAATATCAAGAGAAGAAGTTGTCCTTGCTGTAACAAAGTTAAAAAATGGGAAGGCTGCTGGACCAGATGAAATCATAGGTGAGCTGTTAAAGTATGGTGGAGAACGTGTTATTGTTTTTTTTGTAAAGCTTTTCAATAACTTATTTGATAAAGGCGTGTTCCCAAGCAACTGGACAAACTCTATTATTCACCCTTTGTTCAAGAAGGGTGACACTAATAACCCAAACAATTATAGAGGCATTTCATTATGTGATACAAGTAGCAAGATTTATAGCACAATTATTAATAGTAGACTGCAGGACTGGATAGAAGAGCATAATTTGACCGGCGACTATCAAGCTGGATTCAAAAAAGGCTACTCCACTGTTGATCACATGTTTACTTTATTGGCACTAATACAAAAACAATTTTGTTTTAATCGAAAAATGTATATAGCCTTTATTGACTTTGAAAAGGCTTTTGATTCCGTAGAAAGAAACTTACTGTGGCCTATCTTGTTAAAGAATGGCGTCAAGGCAAGATATTTAGATGTATTCGCAGCATGTACGACAGTGTCAAAGCCAGAATTAGATGTGGGAGTGGTGTAACAGATTATATTACTTGCACTCGTGGAGTGAAACAAGGAGATGCTTGCAGCCCTGTCTTGTTTTCTTTATTTATTAATGAGCTGGCATTAGAGGTGATAAGGGAGGGAAACACGGAGCATGTTTATGTCTGATTATTTTGAATTATTTATACTGCTTCTGGCTGATGATGTGGCTTTACTGTCTGAGACGGCCATAGGCCTACAAACACAGATAAACAGTCTTCAGCGTGCAGCCACTGCTTTACAGCTGAAGGTTAATTTGGATAAAAGTAATATAGTGGTCTTTAGGAAAGGGGGTTATTTAGCTGCCAGAGAAAGATGGACATTTAACGGGATTGAGATGCCTGTTGTGAATGCATACAAATATTTAGGAATTTATTTTTCAACAAAGCTAAGTTTTGTTGCTGCATGTCGTGACCTTACAAGCAAAGCAAAAAAAAAAAAAAAAAAGCTTTATTATGCATTCTGCAAAAGTTATTTAAGCTGAAATGTAACTCTTATTCTTGCTTTTTTAAGTTATTTGACTCACAGGTTCAATCTATTGCTCAGTATGGGGCAGAGATATGGGGACTTGACAATGCAGCACACCATTGTGAAAAAAACTGCATCTATTTGCTATTAAACGATTCCTTGGTGTTGAAATGCGAACACCTAATGACCTGGTGTATGGAAAAAATAGATATCCTATTTACATAAACTCAGCTATAAAGTGCATTAGGTTTTGGTTAAAACTGACGAGAATGGATGAATGCAGATTACCTTATAAGGCCTACAGAACACTTTTTGATTTGGATTTGCGAGGGAAGGAAGAAAAACTGGGCCTCAAATATTCGCAGTAAACTGTACATGTTTGGGTATGGATTTGTATGGCTAAATCAAGGCGTGGAAGGAATTAACGAGTTTCTGATAAATTTTAAGGAAAGGTTGATTTCGTGTAGGTGGCAAGACTGGAATTTCCATATTAATAATAGTGATAGGTTTAACGTGTACAGAACCTTTTGCACTGTCCCTGACGTTAAAACACATTTATTGATCAATTTAGACAGGCATTTAAGATACACACTGACAAGATTTAGACTTGGCATTTCTGAAATCGCGGTACATTGTATTCGCTATAGAGCACATAGTGAAAATGAATTAATATGTCCACTTTGTCTAAAAGAGAAGGAAAGTGAGGTACATTTCGTTTTATGTTGTCCAGTTCTGTATGACCTAAGAGCACAGTACATTCCATTGAATATTACAAAGTGCCAAGTCAGTTTAGATTTATATTGCTTATGGCGAGCACGCACGAAAAAAAAACAGTCAGGAATCTGTCAATCTATCTTTATAAAGCCTTTAAGCTGCGTTCCATTCTTACTTCTTAAACTTATTACCAAGTGCTAAACTTTCCGTATACCGTATTCCGTATTCCGTATTCTCTCTCTCGTTCCGTCCATCTATCAAACTTCAGTACTGATCTCTCTCTCTCTCTCTCTCTCTCTCTCTCTCTCTCTCTCTCTCTCTCTCTCTCACTCTCTCTCTCTCTCTCGTTCCGTCCATCTATAAAACTTCAGTACTAATCTCTCTCTCACACACACACACACACACACACACACACACACACACACACACACACACACACACACCAAGAAGAAGCGAAGCATACGGTGTGATTAGCCAATATTTAAGAGGCTGCACTTTGTGAACGCACTTTCGCACAGCTGCCGCCGCCATGAATGTCAAATCACTGTATCATTTCATTTACATGCCTGCTAATATTTACGACGAAAACAAAAAGTGAATTGAACGGTCGTCCTGTATCCCCCTCCCGACATCACTATAGGCGTACGTGCGTGTGTGTGTGTGTGCGTGCGTGTGTGCGTGTGCGTGCGTGCGTGCGTGTGCGCGTGTGCGTACGTTTGCGTGGGCGTGCGCGTGTTTGCACGCGCGCGTGTGTGTTTAAGAGAGAGAGAGAGAGAGAGAGAGAGAGAGAGAGAGAGAGAGATTCAGATTCTGATGCGTTTATGCTACGTTGCTCACATGTCCTCATGAAAACCTATGGGAGGATGGCACAAGGGGTGTACGTTTTGCACGTAAGGCAAACATGCAAATTGGATTATGGAAAAACAAGATGCAAAGCATAAAAAAGTACTCCCAGTTTATCCTGAATACGCGTGAGATATTCCATAAAGAGGAAAAACCGTCTTGGGCTGGTGTAACCGTCAGTAATGGCTATTCTGGTAAACATCGGCCATCATCTGTGACCCATAATGAACATACTTACAAATTTTCAGAAAAGATCGGCCAAGACCTTTTTGAGATTTTTCATCAAGAAGAGAAACCATTATGGTCCGTTAGTAACGGCTATAACGGTAAACTAAAACATCGGGCATCATCCGTGACCCATAATGAACATACCTGCTAATTTTCACAAAGATTGGCCAAGTACTTTCTGAGATATTCCATAAAGAAAAAAAAGCGTTACAGGCCGTTACAGCCGTTAGTAATGGTATAATGGTAAACTAAAACATCGGGCATCATCCGTGACCCATAATGAACATATCTGCTAATGTTCACAAAGGTCGCCAAAGTACTTTCTGAGATATTCTGTAAAAGAAAAAAAGTTACAGGCCGTTAAAGCCGTTAGTAATGGCTATAACGGAAAAACTAAAACATTGGGCATCATCCGTGACGCATAATGAACATACCTGCTAATTTTTACAAAGATCGGCCAAGTACTTTCTGAGATATTCCATGAAGAAGAAACAACCGTTAGAGGCCGTTACAGCCGTTAGTAACGGCTATAACGGGGTAAAACTAAAACATCGAGCATCATCCGAGACCCATAATGAATATACCTTCTAATTTTCACAAAGATCGGCCAAGTACTTTCTGAGATATTCCATCAGAAAGAAAAAGCGTTACAGGCCGTTACAGCCATTAGTAACGGCTGTAACGGTAAACTAAAACATCGGGCATCATCCGTGACCCATAATGAACATACCTACAAATTTTCAGAAAGATCGGCCAAGTACTTTTTGATATATTCTATAAAGAAGACAAACCGTTACAGGCTGTTACAGCCGTTAGTAACGGCTGTAACGGGGTAAACTAAAACATCGGGCATCATCCGTGACCCATAATGAACATACCTACAAATGACACAACAAGAGAGAGAGAGAGAGAGAGAAGAGAGAGAGAGAGAGAGAGAGAGAGAGAGAGAGAGAGAGAGAGAGAGAGAGGTGGAGGAGGGGCGGAGGGTGGAAGGGGTGGTGGTAGTGGTGGTGGCGGTGTGAAAATCGTTCTGTCTGGGTTGTCAAATGCTCTGTCAGTAGTGTAGATTGTCCCTGCAATTTGCATTTGGTGTAGGTGATGTTCTCTGTAAGTTTTGTGATTCCACAGTCTTTGGATTTCAGACAGTAAGTGTCGTTTGTTTGGTTGGTTTTTCTGGGTGTGTTTTTGTTTGTGGCTTCAGTAGACTGTTGGTTGACCAGTAAACTTTTCTTTTTTCTTTCCTTTCTCTCTCAAACTCGGATTGATGGGAAAGAGAATAGTAACGTACATGTCTGAGGACAGATGGAAGTGGAGGAGAGGGAGATGCATGTGTTTGTAATGTAATGTAATGTAATGTAAAAGGATATTTTATAGAGCGCTTTACCTCGCGAGAGCCCAAAGCGCATATTACACAAACATAACAAATACGGACACA